>CM023451.1:23744356-24046355 GCA_013339765.2 Haemaphysalis longicornis
ATTACATGGATTTAGTATTATGTTATATAGTCTATATAAGGGCATCATCTGTAGCGCACTATAGAAGACGGAACGAAAGAACACCTAATTTTTGTACGCACCTATTTGTATTGTACAATACCTAATTTTTGGAGTTTGCGTAGTGTTGCATGGTAATAATTGGTTGTATGATTTTATGGTAGAAGTTGTATATGCCTGAGGGATACACAACTCAGCTTATGTTTGCTGTGATTCAATGTTCCTCAGCTAATTGCATCATTTATGTAGCGAGAACTGCCATTACTAACGTCTACTTGGGGATTCCTGACATTATCACAATGCTTGTCGGCTCCCGAAAAGAATTGGCTAATGTAGCTGGCTGAAGGTAGAGGTGTTTTAGTTTGCTAGATATATCCTCCAGACACTTGTCGTTCGACGCCACCAAATCTTTAAACGGACATTGTAGGCCGCATAAAACTTTATTTTAACTGACAAGGCAAAGGATTCCTAGCACTCTCATCCTTTGTTCGACGAGCAGCAATGCGTTATTTTCTACGAAACCGATTAGAACTTCTCTCTGCCTCAACTCTGTTTTTGTGACGAACACATCACGTCACAAAGGAGGAACGACGCACCGGTGTTGTCTTAAGCGTAATCGGTAGGCGCTAAGCGCTGTTGGGAAGTCAACGGTTGCTTTTACGTCACCAGGCCAAAGCCGACCCCCAAGAACGTTTCATCGACTGATAAGGGTGGCTTGCACTTTTAATGTTTATTACCGACGAGAACTGCTTTTCACCGCTTCAGTGATCGCTGTGACCTCCTACACCGGCCACTCAAACGACATGACACCGGCCGCGAGCGAAGCAGCCACCAGCGCAGTTTCAAATATCTGGCAAGGGTGGCTTCCCAGCTAAGCGTCGCTCAATCGAGAGCCTTCATGTCACGTTGTCTGTCGCTAACATTCATCTTATATTCGCTCCTGCCGCGAGACGCACCAACCTATCGTGAAGTCAACACTCGCTTACCGCAGCCGTCTCGACTAGTCCTCGTGTCCCAGGTTCCGCCCTGCCAAAACATAACAAGGGTAGAGGTTGGCATGCACAAGTTACGAATGAGCTGTCAACGCCGGCAAGCGGCGAACGAAAGACCGCAAGTTCATACCGGTCCGATAGGCTCTGCAGTACGTACCCTAACGTTTCGAGGGCAGCAATGTTCGATCCGGGCGCGGTCAAGCTTTACCGATAGCATCCGCACACGAAGAACGGATTAGAAGCTCAGGGGGTCGTTTAGCCACCTGCAGATCATCTAGCTCTTTTTGTGCTTCTTGCCGGGCTTATTTCTTACAGAAGTTCGTGGGTTCACCGTGGTAGGGAACTGGGTTCGCTAATAGCACAAAAATGCTTGATTAAAACGATGCTGAAATCATAATGGCTGACCCTGAAGCTTATATCAGCTCGCGAAAAGTTTTCATTTAAATTGAATAAAATATTGGCTTTGCTGCGAGGCTACGGCGAGTGTTTTTCGTCGAACTCAAAATTTTGTCAGACACCTCTGCTGAATCTCCGAATAATAACCAAAGATTGAGCCCCACCTACACGATAGTAACCGTACCGCTTGTCTTCAGACGAGCGGAAAGTCATCCGTACTTATGTCGACGACACGCTAAGCCACGACATTATACAGCCATCGAAAAGCCCCTGGCTGCGCCAGTCGTACTGGTAAAAAAAAGAATGCACATTAAGGTTTTTCGTTGCCTACCGGCGGCTGAACAAAATCCCGAAAAGGACGTGTACCCCCTGCCCCGAATAAACGACGCCGTCGACCACCTCTGCCATGTGAAGTACTTCTCATAGATGGATCTGAATACCGGCTACTGGCAAATTGAGGTGGACGAGAAAGGCCGAGAGAAGACCGCATTTATAACCCCGGACGGCCTGTGCGAGTTCACGTTGACGCCGTTTTGTCTGTGCACGGCACCAACAGCGTTTCAAAAAGTCATGGACACGGTGCTAGCTGGCCTGAGCCTGAAGTGCACACCTGCTTCGTATATCTCGGCGACATCGTAGTATTTGCCCGGACTTTCGACGAACACCTGGCAAGGTTGGAGTCTGTACTCGAGGCCATTGGTATGTCAGGGCTAATGCTAAAGCATGAAAAGTGTAGTTTTGCGTACGAGGAGATCAATTGTTTGGGCCACGTCTTCAACGCCGCGGCAGTCCCACCTGACCCGGCAAAAACTTCAGCCATTGTGAACTTGTCAAGGCCGAAATACAAGAAGGGCGTGAAAAAATTTCTCGGACTATGCGCATACTACCAGAGCTTCGCCGCAAACTTCGCACGCTTTCCAGAGCCACTCAGACGCTTGACGAAAAATGGCACCGTTTTAGCTGTGAAAGCGACCACGAAAAAGAATTCTGCAAGCTGCAAAAACGCCTGCAAAGCTCGCCCGTGCTCCCGCGTTTCGACGAAGATGCCGAAACAAAAATGCACACGGTCGCCAGTGATATAGGCTTGGGTGCTTCTCGCATAAAAACAAATCGGATAAGAAAAAGTAATCGCTTGCCAGCCGTGGTCGTTTTAAGAGGAGAAAAACTACTCAGCCTCTGAAAAAGAGTGCCTCGCTAATATATGGGCGATCTCAAAATTTTGTCCATACGTTTGATTGTCCATACGTGTCCATACGTGTATACGTCCATTGTCCATACGTGTATACGTGTATGATTCAAGGTTGTCACAACCACCATTCGCTGTGTTGGCTGGCCATTTAAAGGGCCCCTGAGGCCGTCTTGGGCGGTGGAGCTTACGCCTGCAAGAGTTTGACGTTACAATCGTCTTATAATCCGGCAGAAAACACTCCGAAGCCGACTGCTTCTCCTACGCTCTCGTCGACCCACCAGCACAAGGAGACTTTGGTGAATAAAGTGCGAGCCGCTCAGCAGCGTGCCGACCCCAACTTACGCGTCACAATCGACTACCTCGAAGAACGCAACGTCGCCGTGCCTAGGACCTTCAAACGCAACCTACCAGCATTCATCCTGAAAAAATTCGTTCTCATGAAGAATTTCAGCCCCGGAACGAGAACCAATTATCTACTCATCATCCCGCAGTTCTTCGCGACAACATTTTGGAAGCGTGCCACGACGACCCGTCTTCCGGACATCTCGGCACAGCTGGCCCAATTGGAAAAATCAAGGCGAAGTGGCTACTAGCCCCGGACATCCGACGTCACCCTATATCCGGAGCTGCCGTGCCTGCCAGCAACAAAAACCGCCACGGACGAGACCCGGCAGACTTCTGTAGCCGATCGCCGTCTCATCGAGGCCCTTCCAACAGAGTGGAATGGACCTTTTGGGCCGTTCCCTACATCCCAATCCGAGAACAAGTGGATTGTCGTAGCGACAGACTACATGACCGCTACGCAGAGACCGCCGCTTCTTCCGAGGGGTACTGCACAAGAAGTCGCAAATTCTTCATAAGCCAAGTTTTGCTGCGACATTGGAGCGCTGAAGTCGTAATCACGGACCTCGGAGTGGCCTTTACTGTGGCGCTGATGGAAGGAATATTACGCTACAGCAACACGGATCACCGAAGAACGACAGCGTACCACCCCCAAACGAACGGACTAACAGAACGTCTGAACAATTCAGTTGCAGATATGCTGTCAATGTAAGTCGACGTTGAACATAAGACTTCGGACGAAGTGCTCCCGTATGTGACGTTTGCGTAAAACACGGCTGTCCAGGAAACTACGCAGATGCGTCGTTCGAACTTGTCACGGAAGACGGCCGACCACACTGCTTGACGCATGCTTCCGCATGTATAATACGACGACCTCAACCCTGACGTCGAAGGATACCTAGCGTGCGGAGGAAGCCCGCCAGCTCGCTTGAGTTCGTACAACGGACCAGCATCTGGTGGATGCCGCGCGCTACAACCTCCGACGCCTAGACGCCGAGTACCACCCAGGAGATCGTGTTTGGGTTTAGACTCCTATCCGACGACGCGAACTCAGTGAGAAGCTTCTGCGACGTTATTTCGAACCCTATTAGATTCTACGACGTGTCGGCCAACTTACCTACGAGGTGATCCCCGATGGTGATTCGGAATATCACGACGACGCATGCGGCCCGACGTCGTCCACGTGTTTCGCTTGCAACCTTACTATGCAGCATGACGGACGTTTTTATTGTTTGTTGGGATTGTTGTTTGTTTTAGCCTTGGGTCGATGCACTCTTAGAGGGAGTAGTGCCGCGTTCTTGAGTTCTTGAGTCCACAATCAATTCCCGGCAAAAAGTAAGTAAAGGCGTGCGAATTCTAGCTAAGCATCTGATTCCGCAATCTTCTATGACAAGATAAAAAAAACCGGTAATTATTATGATATTAGGAGTTTTGACGCAGAGTTTTCCAACCATAACTCGTGTTCTGGTATGCCCATTAATACGAGAAGTCTTATAAATGAGATAGGTGAACTGGTTATGTTATTACAATCAATTACATGTGAATTGACATCCTATTTCTAACTGAAACTTGGTTGACTGGGAGTGACTCATACCACTGCTAGACCGGTACCGTTCAATCCCCTCAGAAGGAAAAGAAAAGAGGTGGAGGAGTCAGTGTATACATAAGAACCATTAGTTTCATGGGTATTGAAGAATTTTCGGAAATTACCAATGATTTCGTATGCTTAGCTTTTCACGTACGGACAATGTCTCTGCGGAATCTATAGAGCTCCTACGGGTAACAAAACAACATTTTACACCTTCTTGTAGCGATATTGACATATGCTTGTTCGCGCAATGAATACTGCACTATAATGGGTGATTTGAACATTCATATGACCTTGAAAGAAGGAGCTTCTCTTACACTGAAAACCTTGTTATCTTGTCATGGTTGTGTTAATCACATAATGTTACCAACTAGAATTGACACTAACAGTGCCACACTTTTGGATGTCTGTATATCGAATTTTTGTGATTGTGATATATCGACAGGAGTTCTGACTGTGGATGTAAGTGATCATTCTCGAAGTTTTTTTTATGGAGACTCATTCTGTTATAGATGATCTATCCATTCAACCGAGCTTCTTCCGTAAGGTCAACAACCGCACAATCGAACATTTCCTAAAACTAGTGGAATCGTTAGATTGGGAAATCATCTATCGAGTGAGCGATCTGAATATCGGTTGCAATGTTGTCCTCCAACCCGTAGGAGAATGCTACCATGCAGCCTTTCCTCTACAACCTACAAGTAAAATAACAAAAGAGGTGCGGAAACCCTGAGAGGATTCAGATCTGTATAAACGCATAAAAAAGAAAATTCTATGTTACACAATTTAAAAAAACGAAGGATCCCGAAATACGCAAGGCGTGCAAAATGTTTTAAACAACCTACAGAGCTATTTAAAGAGAGCGAAAATAAAATATTACGAAAGGCTATTTTTTCACATACGAGGCCAGCCTAAAAAGATATGGGACACTGTTAACAAAATAAGAAGTAGAAAAACAATAGCACAGCCGCAATTCACGCATTTAGATGGAGAACCGGTAGAGAACCTTCAGCTAGCCAACTGTAATGAATACTCATTTTATTGATGCTGGTGCGCACCCAACACACACTGATAACGCCGGCCGCGGCGCGACTGGTATTCCACGATTGTCCAGCTCTATCTTTTTTGAACCTACGAACGATACCCAAGTACGGACCTTATCGGAAAAATAAATAATTATGCATAGGCAGAAGTTGACCTTTTTTTATCGAGTGTGATTAGGCGCGTGGCACTAGAAGTAAGTGACGTGTTAGCGTACATTATTAATCTGTCTGTACACCGGTGTTTTTCCTAGGGAACTTTAAGTTGCTAGAGTGACGCTGATTCATAAAGGGGGAGCACCCGACAATGTATCAGAAAGAAGCCAATATCTGTATTGACAGCTTTTTCCAAGGTATTTGAGGGAGTAATCTATATTAGACTATCGATTTTCTTTCTAAACACAATGTAATTTCGAAGTATCAATTGGTTTCCAAAAATTTAAATCAACAGATCAAGCATTACTGTACAACAAAGATAAAATATTTGCAAACATTGAAAACAGGCAGTTCACAATTGGACTGTTTTTAGACCTTAAAAAAGCATTTGATTCAATAGATCATAATATTTTGCTAAATAAATTGGAGAGAATAGAATACGTGGCGTGGCAGAGAACCCTTTAAGAAGCTATTTGTGTCAAAGAAAGGAGTTTGTTCAACTAAACTCCATTGCATCAGACATATTAGAGCTAAAACAGGGTGTCCCGCATGGCTCTAAGTTAGGGCCGTTACTGTTTATAGTTTATGTAAATGACATCATAAATATAGAAGGTCCTCGAGAACGTGTAATGAATGCAGGATGACACTAACGTTTTCTTCCATCTGATAATATCACTAAACTTCACTCAATGGTAAATGTTTACTTGGAACAATTATCAAATTGGTTATTAGATAATAAATTGCAACTTAACGCTACAAAGACAACTCACATGATATTTAGGCCGTACAATAAAAATGTCGAGAAAGAAATCCCGATTATATTCAACGGAACCAAGTTAAACCGAGTGACAGAACAGAAGTTCTTAGGTGTTTGGTTTCAAGAACAACTTTCGTGGAATACGCATATTGCTCACCTGTCCACCGAACTCTATAAAGTATAGGTCTATATATAGAATCGGCCATTTGATACCACTATGGTTGAAACAAAACTTATACAATGCTCTCATTTATTCGAAACTATGCTACGGGATTTTGGTGTGGGGACCACAACAAACTAATTATAACAGGCTCATTGTATTGCAAAAAAGAATTTTGCGCATATATTTAGATTATCATGGCTGTTACGCAGATTTGAGGACAAGTACTTTATTTACTGAATATTCAATGCTTCGAGCTGACGAAATCTATTACATGAAGGTTCTGCACACCATTTATAAGCAAAAGGCCCACAATCAAGTTAACAATAAATCTTCTGGCTACCATCTCAGGCATACAATACGGCACACTCCAAAAGTAAGAACGAACTATGGTGAGCAATCATTCCTGCACCAGTCAATTGAAATATTAAATAAATTGGGAGAAAAATAAACTTCAACGCCAGTGAACTTACGTTTAAAAACAGGTCAAAGAAGTGTTACTTAAGCAAAACGCTTGCAATACTGATATGTAATTAAGGGTTTGAAGTGTATGTCTATGTTCCCCTAAAGTAGAAATTAAAAACAATCAAAACAAAAATACATTAATACGTATTTGTGACATAGTAGTGTAACTGATGAACTTTAATGCGTGCGAATTACTGCGTTTATACGGATTTGTGACCTAGTAGTCTGATGATGAAAGTTAATGCGTGCGAATTACTGCGTTTATGTGTACACTGTGATCCTTCTGTGAATTTTAGGCCTGTGCTTTGTATATTACATAAGAAATGTAGTAATGAATTTGCCTTCTGCTATTTCTCTATTACGATTGTGCTATTATGCCTAAATTTGTGAACAGACATGTTAATATATACGCTGTACACCGGGTGGCTGAGGCCTCTGTCAGGCCAAGTTCGCCTTTAGTCTCCGCCTCCCCTTAGTTTTGCCAAGAAAAAAAAATCAATCTTTTTAACTTAGAGTTTTTGCCGCGCAGAATATGAGAGGCGGTTTATTGATGGGAAGATGGAAGAAAGTAGGAAGGAAAAGAAGAGAAGAAAATAGGAGAGGGGGGCTGCCAAGAGCACCGAAGGTCACAAAGCCGACAGGTTTTCAAGTCTACAGGTATGCATGCAGTCCAGTGGCGTGCAGAAAGTCCATCAGTCACCTGCAGAAATTATCGTCCTGCACCCAGCGGTTGTAGTCATCCGGTTTATCATACCCGAGACCAACCTATCGAAGCGCATCGTCTCTAGCTGTCCTTGTTCCCGCTCACGTCCACAAAAGATGCTTGGCTTCAGCTTTAACCGCCGGAGACGGACACTTTGGACACGTTCCTGGGTCGTCTTGTTAGTGCCCCCAAGTCCAAGTCACTGAAGGTGTGAGGGCCACCCCAGCCAGAAGCCTTCTGAGAGAAACTTTCTCCACCCGAAAAAGATTAGGGGGCAGGCAGCATACACACGTAGGAATTAGGGCACATATGTCTCTTCCCAGGAGGGATTTCCGGGCTTAAAGACGGGAGCGCGGATAACAACGACGGGGGCTAGGGGAGGATTCAGGGGGGGAAGAAGAGTGGGAAATATGGTCCGCTAATTGATTCAGTATATTCTAACCGTGCCCCTGTACCCAATGTACACGGATCGTTAGCTCTGATTTTCTGTGGGGCTGTGAATCTGCTGGCCGAACAGAGGTGTCTTTTTTACTTGCTGCAGATGCTTCACAGCACTGAGCGAGTCTGTGTACATATGCACCTCCGTGATGTTATGGAGTGCACTTGCAGCAATGACTGCGTCATGAACAGCCTGTAGCTCCAGTAGCAGCGGGTACTGAGTGTCGGTAGCGTAACAACCCGAGCCTTTGATTTTTGGGTGCGTGGCACTGATGAAAACAGGCCGTCCTCCGTCCGGGAGAAGAGCTGCGTCTGTGTACAGTAGGCAGTGGCCTTCAGGGACTGTTTTATCGGAGGTTGGCGCTGGCTGGTCACGGCGACGAAGCTTCGTCATGTTATTCGTTGTCATTGTCGTGTACCGCCATGGTGGAAGATCGTCTGAGGTTGAAGTGATTGGGGACGCCCGACAAAAATGGGAATGAAGCACTGCATTGAGCTCGGAGTGTTCATGTAAGGTGGGTATCGGGGTAAGACGAGGAAGTGCCGTGATGGTGCGCATGGTCTGTTTATAGTCTCAAGTTGCGCCCATTGTTGCATGGTAAGTCTGTAAAATTGTGCCTGGTGGAGTACGCGCGGCTGGAGAACACACGTACGAGTCTTTTAGCCACCTCCGTGGGGGCTCCTGCACTACGCGTTGCAATCAGCCGGATCAAGTGCAAGGTTGTCGGGGACTCCTTCCGTGCCTTTAGGAGCCAGTGAAAACCAGAACCCGACTGGTGAATCAGAAGTCCGAGCACCCGCAGCTCTTTTTTGGCTAATATGGCAGCTGAACTAATTTTACGTTGAAAGTTGGCCATAGAGGCAAACTTCCTTCCTGACTTAATAGCCACTTGTATGTAGCCCTTCTGCTCAGCTGAAATTTCTGAACCGGCTGATTCTGCAAAGGCATAGAAAACATCTACGGCTTGCTGGGGATAATGGCACTGTAAAGCGAGGTCGCGGTTTGTGGACCATAGTGTGACATCATCCGCGTAGATAATATATTTCACAATGGATGTCTTGCAACTTCCATGCCAAGCGTGCAAATGCGATGTTGCAGAGCAGCGGTGCTAGCACAGAACCTTGCGGTACCCCACGATTCGATGTAAACAGGCCGACCGGCTTCCCATCCACTCGTACAGAAAATGTCCTTGAGCACAGGAAGGAGTGTACCACTTTGGATACATGATGTGGAATCCCTAAGGACTTCAAGTGTCTGAGTATTGTCCTGTGGTCCACGTTGTCATAGGCCTTCGAAATGTCGGTGGCCACCACAGTCCGCACAAGATGGCTGTGAAGTGAAACACGCAAGATCATCAGCCAGAATAGACAGTCCATCCTCTGTACCTAGGTGCGGTCTCAAGCCAATCTGAGCAGGTGGTATTTCCTGTTGTGCCCTGAGCCTGAGGATTATCCTGAGGATAATCGAGTGGCCACTATTCGCTCAAATATCTTGCGTATTGTCGGTGTCAAAGAAATAGGTCTTAGTGCAATAATACCCGTGGGTGGTTTTCCTGGTTTGGGAATAGGCAAAAACAGTGAGTGTTTCCAGTCGGGTGGAATGACACCTTTCGCCCAAAGATCATTCAACGAACGGAGTAGTGCGTCCAAGGCCATCCCATCCAAGTTCTTGAACAGCTCATATGGTATTTCATCGTACCCTGGAGAAGAGTGTGCTTTTGATTCTTCAATGGCCGCGTTGAGCTCGGCCATTGTAAACGGTTCGGTTATACACGATTCATCCAGTACCACAGCCGACGGAGGAGAGGCCGGAGGTTGTTGGTGGTTGCGAAAGAAACTCACGGCCGCTCTGTCGGCAAACTCTTCTGGGGGGATGTTGAGACCCAGGCGAATGCTAGCTGATGGGTCAACCACGCTACCACTCCTACTGAAATAAAAAAAAACATGTAACAGATGGGTATGTTTATTCATTGTATGTTTTTACTGCCCGGCGACTCCGGCTCTGTTATCTGTTTCCCAATCCAAGTGCGTCTTCCATTCTTTATTTTTATGCCACACGGGCTATCTCCTTCAGATAAGCACACTGTTTCGTCGTAACGTCACTAGCCCAGAATAATCTTCTTTGATCTTCAATGTTTGGGATGTAAATCGACGGTTCCAGAAACACTCGCACCGAAAGATAAAAGCCTGCTGAGCAGACGCTGCCGCATTCGAATCGTCGATGCTCGCCTTCGCACGTCACTTTGTTGACTGCTGCTTCGCCGCCTGTATTCTTTGAGTTAGGGGACCACAAGTACGCTCCAATAAACTTTGTTTCTTTGAAGACACCTGCGTCGCCTTTAACCACGTGACAATGTCACTACTGCCATGATCAAGCATAGAGAGCAGTGTTTATGGTGTGTTTTTTGTCGGAATGCTTAGATTCCAAGAAATGGACTTTAGTTTCGGTTAGGAAAATAAGAGGACCTGAAGAATGTAATGCTGTGCGGACACCACTAAATTTTAGCGAAAAATGTTTGTGGGGCATAAAACGATTTCCCAATTGACGTTGCAAACTAAACGCAAGTGAAAATAAATCAAAATAATTTCGACCAGCGAAAAAAAGACAAAAAATGGCAGCATCTCTACTCCGCGAGTGAGGGCGAGGGAGCGGAGTACGAGGATACGAAATTACATCAAAGTTGCGCCCTGACCGTCATTCGAGTTGAGCCGTGAGTTTCAGCTTGAATATTTCCTAGATCGCTTGATGGTAGTGTGCGCACGGACGGTACGCGGATGGACATTGCGAGGTCCTAATGTACTTCCGCACCGTTACAAGTGAGGGAGTAAGCATTTGACCCTGGGGTACTAACTCACCTTCCTAGCGAAGTGGTTAAGGGACTGACACCAACTCCGTCTGGTCTACCACACACAGGCTCGAATCCTACCGGTGCCCGGTGGTTTTTTGCGTATGTAAATGCTATAGGCCTTGGACGTGGACGGATATTGCGAGGTCCTTAGGTACGCCCGCACCTAAAAATTCTGACTCGTAATTACGATACCTCCTGCGAAAAATAAGCGCACAGGGTTGTAGTCGCGGATTCTGGAGGTTTTGCTTATATCGGCTGTATTCTCACCAAGTGATCGCCGTTTGAGTGAGCGGACGAAGGCTTGCGATATATTCTGCCGTTGTCTCGTAGCGCGTCCCCATGGGGGCCATTTCTTGTGTCCTTTCGCCACACTTTCACCCACCCGTTTTCTGCTCGCTCGATCTTCAGATGGCCTCTTTTCTCTCTCGGTTTTCTCGTAGCGCGTCGCCGCGGGAGGAATGTCTCTCCCGTGTTGGCATACATCCGTCCCCCTAAACGTTAGACATTCTTTTCCTCCTGGGCTTCGCCGATCTTACGATCTCCTTCGTCTTCGGTGTTCCTGTCCTTCGCTGGGCTGCTACGACTACGACGCGCCGTGAAACCATGCGAGCAAGTGCTTAGTTGCTGCGTATTAAAAGTGGGTAGATTCTGTGCTCGAGGCCAGTTTGAACATGAAAGTGTCAACTCCCCTAGCTCACATTCACAAACAAGTGGTGTTCAGCGCTTATTGGTACTCTGCAAGGTTGGTCCGCCCATATTTGCGCACGTGTTCCGAAGTCGCTGGAGTGAGAGGGAATTGACGCATGCTCAAAATTTGGATACAGAGAAAAGGGCTAATATAAGCCATTTATTACTGGGGTAGGCCAGACAACACTTACAGTAAGCTTTACGCTAGCAAAGGCACTTACAGGGATGCTAGCATGAGATGCGCGACTGGAAAGTAACGCATCGTTTCGAAGTGGCGCTAAGGCGTTGTCGCACGCAAAAATCTCCAACACAATAAAGAGGCTTCAAAATGCTTTACGCCGGACTCTACAACCCAACCATAAGGTTCACGGCTTAACAGGCACGGCCGTCATTGACCGATGCCAAGTAGCAAGTAACAAACACCTCGAAATCTCACCCTAAGCATGGCCTGGACACGACACGGTAACTCTACATTTGGTCTTCACCCCCCAGTAAGACAGAGTGAAGAGCCCACTGCGGCCCAGAAAAGCACATTTCCGGGTAGGGATAATCTCCCAGCAGCGCCTGCCACCCCGCTTTTACTTCGCTCTCTTCCTGATTCGCACCCGCTCCCGTTCGTGTACCCTCACCCGTTGCTCTCCTGTACTTCGGTCTGCCCAGCGGCTTGTTCCTTTTCACAGCGTCATTTGTCTTTAAACATATTGTCACGTACCCACAAGCATCTGAATGAACTTTTATTTTTTACATCCCAGCCGAGGCGACGACGACGACGAACGAGCGCTACCGGGAACGCATCATCATCAGTGTTTTGCTCTGGCAGCTCGAGTGCTTCGCGGTCAAGAACGTTCTTCTCCGCTGCTTCTTCTATTAGCGTTTTAGTAAAGCTCACCAACACCCCCAACGCGTATTTGCTGTACGCGACAATATCAAACTGTGCAGGCAATCACGAGACCGGTGTACGCGTGCTGAATTTATATTTTTCTCCATGTGCGTGGTTGCAATGAGCGGTGCGAGTTTTCGCCCACCACGTACATACGTGATGAGAATTGCTTATTTTCTATCAGGGAGCGTTTAGTTCGACATACCAAAAGCAGCTAAAGAATACCTACCTCAGCGTGAAAGCTCTAAAGTGTGGAGCAGTGATTCTCTATAGCACCTGTGGCGCCCTGGCTTTATTAGTTTGTGTCCATTTAGTGATGAATTCAACTGTAGTCAAGAGGTCACGCAGCAGCCCTTGGGAAGTCCCACAAAAAAAGCTAGAAGGAGTTTTCAATAGTTTCGAGTTATTATACGCTACTTCATGATGAGTTCATTATTTGTATAATTGTCTTCTCAGTTTCGGATGACCAACGGCCGCGTACAGTGCAGAGAGCACCCCCAACATTGTGGAAATGGTACCACGTACCTCTGTGGTGCAATGAGATAGGATTCAACTTTGAGACCGGGGCGACCGACGCTTAATCCAGACGAGGGGAAGTTGTTTTCTGTACGAGGCCTCTGTTCGAATTCGTGACATCATGATGCCGTGATCCGTTTGGTTGCGCGGCTCCGGACGAGCTGCGTCGATGAGGTGGGCCTGTGAAGTTACCGTAACAAAACAAATAGTGAAAAGAAGCGCATTTTCTGCACCTGAACACTGCGTACTAACATCTAATTGCGTACTCTGTTCTCTTGCTTTGTGAGCTATCTTAAGCTATCCGGTTTACTATTCCATTCCTTGTTTTGTGGACTTTTTATTCTGAACTGACAAACCACCCACGTGCACTTCTGAATTATTCGGTAATCTGCCGTTGGTTGTTTTTTTTTCTTTTGTTTTGCTTATCGCTTAAATGCTTCCGAATAAAAAGCATGGCCTTCGGTCGAATTCTTGAGTAGTACGTGAGCACTCTGTCTTTTTGTTGACTTTTGCGGCGTGGTTTTCGCGCTTTTATTTTTTTAATGTATGAACTTGCCCAAGCTTCAGCTTTAGTAAGGTGCAGGCAGTAAATTTTTTCTTCATCCCAGCACCGCAACGTTACAGCCCCACCCCCAACCGCAGACAAAACATTTATGCAAAGAATCGTTTTGTAATTGCTCGCCTTGAAACGTTTTACACTGTTTTATTTTTCGCTGCCGGGCGCCGAAAAGAGAACTTTTTAAAGACCACAAACGCACTCAACAAATGCCTGCCAAACAGCCTGTACTTGAACCAGTAAGGAGCTGTACGTTCTTTGTATACTAACATTTGTCGCGTTCTCTTTATCCCCCAGATTCCCTGCCGGAACGAAAGCAGCGGCTGCCGAGTGATCCTTCCAGCTGAAGAAGCCGATAATTATTCTGCGCTACAGCGCCCGTCAAAATTCTTCCTGTGCTTAGCAACCGTCGTTTGTCGCGACGAATGTACACTCAAGTGTACGGCGCCTGTAGAGGATTCAGTGCCAGAAAAACCACTCGTGCCAGCCGAAAAGGAAAATGAACAGCTGGTAAAACTCGAAAAAAATGTTACAGAGCAGGTGGTTGCACTACACGTAAAGCTTGCAAAGCTAATAGAGAAGTTTGATTCCCAGAAGAACAAACTCGTAGAAATTGGCCATCAGCTCAATCGTTTCAACGATGCACTCCAGGAAAAATTGAGAGCAGCCACCGCCAGCACTTTAAAATCTGTGGACAGTAAGGCACGTGAGGTGAAAGCGTTTTTGAATGAAAAAACGGATTCAATGACGACGACGTTATCCTCAGTATTATCAACAGTAGCAATTAATCCGAAAACACACCGGTGGACTCTAACAGGATACGCAGAATACAAAGCAAAAGCAATAGAAAGAGGTTGGAACTCGGAAATGGCCGGGAAGGTTTATATACAGCACTACCTAATATCTTGGGGAATTGACATGAGAGCTGAGGATGGTCATCTGAACCTTTACTTGTTGTTTAGGTTGCACAAAGGCCGAAATGACGATGTTCTTGATTGGCCATTTTCGAATAAGTTGAAGCTGTGCCTCATCCATCCGGAAACGCAACAGGAACACTGCGCAACTCATAAGCCAAATCTAAAAGAAGCGAGTATCAAATGTTTTGTTAGACCGCTACAGGACAGCAATGAACGAGTTCGTTTACTTGGCGCCAAGATTGATGCACGTGACATTGAGAATAATGGTTATACAAAGGAAGATAAGCTGTTTGCAAAGTTGGAGGTTTCTCACATGATTTGATTTTGAGGCCCAGTTTCCCTAATACTTACTAGATATGTATAATTTCTTCATGAATATAGAATAAGAACGTGAAAACAAAAACTTGTTTCAGAAACGAGCTGTTGGGCCAATCCTCGCTTACTTGGGAACGTAAACCTAAAAAAGGGAAACAAAAACATTCCTACAAATCAAGTTTAATGTATTCTGAACCGAATTACTACAAATAAAGTTACCTACAATTATCCCTTCTGCAGCGTGGTTTTCTTTCTGAAAAAAAAAACACAAGGAATTCACCAGTTCCACAAAAAAAGACAATCACCAATGCACCGATTGCTTATTTTCTCTCTGCATCGATCATAATATACACAAGGCACGTTTTGGCCCGAAGAAGCGGACGATTCGGACAACTGGACGAGGTTCTTGCAGTCGTTGGAAGAAAAAAGTACTTGTTGGGCAAGTTTAACAGAGAAAGTTTTTCCAAGGGTAACTTGAACCATCTGCACAAAGCTAAGTGTAACACCAGAAAATGGCACTTCACCATAATCGTTTGTGGGAATGCCATCCACACATGCCTGAACTGCAAACGCGGTACACTTTCCGGGCCGCGGCGGTCGCGTTTCTGATGGAGGCGAAAAGCAAAAACGCCCTTTGTACTAGATTTCGGTGCACGTAATGATCTCCAGGTTGTCAAAATTAATCCGGAGCCATCCACTACGGCGCACCTCATCGCCTGCGTTGCGTCGGCGCGTTAAACGTGACATTCAATAAAAACGCGGCAGTGGTTTAGACATACACGTGAGGTGATTGTACAGTGTTCAGTCGAACCTGTGGTTGCGGTGAGCTTCTCCATGCCATAAACACTATTTTAGGGGCAATACGGCTTTGTCAGACTAAGGTAGTACGGGGTGGCTCGTGTTGTCGTCGGTATTTCTTTTGGCATCGTATGTCGAAAATATCCTCCTCACCAGCCTCTCCTACGGATGACCACAGGCGCCGCCACCCTCTGGTAAATAGAAAAGATTATCTCGTTCCGCGCACACCGTTTGTCCACAGTCCAACGCCAGCTGAGCACTTGTTCAGTACCACCGAAGTGGAGACAGCCATGAAGGAATAACGGGTGCGGGCCCATCAACCTGATTGTGCTCGGTAGCCTAATCCTGAGTTTAGCTAATTATAAACACAGGAGGAACAACAACGATGGGCAGCTGAAGGTGTTTGGCATTTGGTTTTTGGCAGAAATTTCTCAATGCATTGGTTTCACATGGTTACACAAGATACACATGCACTCCTGTTTTCCGGCATGGGAGGAGATTTTTACTTTTTATTTGATGTGACGAGACATTTCTGTCCCAGTCGTACAGAATAGAGATGCATGTCCGCGAGGCGGAAGTATCTTCGGTGCTGTACTGGTTCCTACCACGTTCACAAGCAGAATGTCAATGAGTATTCTGTATTGTGCAGGGCGCCAGTTCTGAGGCATTGCAATGCCGGCTCGCTCTGATGGCATGAAACCAGCGCAGTGTGGGTTCGCCATCTTCTGGCAAGCCCGCTCTCCCTAATGACACGCTGCAAGAATACTCAATCCAAGCCCCTTTAACACAAACGGTGTTTTGATGCCTGGCTACACAAAGATTTTGGTGACGGTAAATTCGTCACGGAAAGGACGTCGCCAGAAAAAGTGCCATTCACGCGGCGGCCGCCAAGATTTGATCCCACGACTCCCTGGCCACAACGGGAGATACGCGACGCATTGCCAAGCTGCGCTACGAACCATGATATGAGCATATGCCATGAACGCGCCTTATGTCCTTCCCTATGACTCATACAGATGGTGCACGCGCCATCTAGAAGAGGCGAAGCGAAGTAGCGAACATGACGCTAATGAGCGCCGACAGTTGGCGTCTCAGAGCTCGGCGCCTTCGTGCACGGTGGACGGCGCGGTGAATTTGGCATCCTCCTTGTTTTTTGTTTCTCGCGTTGTCGGTTTTCACGGTTTCACTTCGTCTGGCGGGTCAGGCTCGCGAAACCCTTCACACAAGCAGGAAATTCCTCTTAACATTCAACTGCTCCTGTGAAGGCTCATTTCGCTTTCGTGTCTTCCCAATTCCTATGAAAACAGGGACCCAACCGCATTTTTTGTAAGCTTTTAACTTCCAGGCAGTAGTATAATTACTCGTCCTCACCTCGAAGTACTGATCCGTGTATGTGTTATACTAACAGTAATATTGAAACTACCAGTGGTTCCATGGGTACATGGTCAGTTTCATTCCGTCGCATTACTGTCGTGCTTCTGGTTATAAAGGCCAAAAGCTCAGGGGTCTGTAGAAACGAAAAAATTTCCCGTAGTAGTCGTATTGTTTCGTTATCACGACGAATGCTTCAAAATGGTCACTGCTCTGTAGGAAAAAAACTACTTCGAGTATTATTTCAACCTGGGTCGCCTGGAGAAACACCAAGCCAACAGCCCTGGTTAAACTGGTAGAGGAATGAACCTGAATCGTGCTCAGTGACCAGTGCACTTGGTGGCACGTTCCGATGAAACGGGCAGTAGGGGAACAGAACGCAGGTTGTGGGGATCCTAGAGTGGGTAGAGCACCAATCTGCCTGTTCGAAGTGATTCGTGTCGACGGCCGAAGGAGGGGCAAGAAATAGCTGCAAACAGGATGTAGCTCTAAGGCAAATATTTTTCAGTAACTAAACAACTGCCAAGGCTTGGCAAATTCCCCTCAGTGGGTATGCGCCATTATGTATGCAGGAGAGGAAGTCAAAGTAAACTTCCTTTCTAAACCAGGGGAGTAGAATTAAGTTCTCGAGGAGTTTCGAGACACTCTGAATGCCAAGATGGCGATGCTACATTCCTTTTCAGTGAACCTGCATGTGGCTGCGACCGTGCCGTTCTCTTACCGAAGGGAACAGTTACTTTTCTTATCGCACCTAAATTACTGTTTCTTGGTTTGGTGTGTCACCACTAAAATAAGTAATAATCTAATTTAAATGCGTCAGCCAGAAAGCCGTACGCTATCCGACCGTTCACTACCTTGCTCACACAGAAGAACTGTTTACTCGTTTATTATATCACCGATTAACACGATGTACGAATAACATTTAGCCTCAAAATAAGAGTAATATATCTGGTAGAACCGACATAGTTTTCTTCAAATACCATGCCGCAGACAGAACCTCTCAGAATATTCTTTTCGCAACTAAGAAATTTGGCAGATTCCATTCTCTTGTACACTGTACGGACAACAAATGCTCCGACGCACCCTGCCCTCTCATTTGAATACAGTGTGTCAAAGGGTGTAATTTCCGAAACACGTTCACTAGTTGACCTTGGAAGTGCATTATCTAATTAATCGTTTTCATTGATGATGTTAAGCATACCTGTATTCAGATTTTTCCCTGTTACTTTTAGGCTGTGTTGTTCCTGCCTTATTTTTATGCTGTTTGTAAAGTTATTTGAGATTGTGTTGTTCTTATAATATTCGACATAATATTGTCATATACGCTCGATGCGTTTTTCGCTACATGCTTTCTACAGGGGGGCGCGGGCGTCCCTAAAGAGATTTTCTTCCCTTTTTGACCGGGCCTACCCCTTTCGTTTTTGTGGCGATGTAAATAAAACTCACTTTTACCTTGACTTTGACTTTACCCGCCACGGCTATTGCCATGAACCATGCATTTGGGTTTGTTTATTCATGCTTTGCTTTTACTGCCTGGCTGCGCCGGTCTCTGTTATTCGTGTGCCTAGGGAAGCGCGTGTTTCATTCTTTCTTTCTATGCCGCCTGTATTATCACTTCTGATTGGGAGAGCGTCCAGAAATAAAGTCAACAACCTAGAATAACCTTCTTTGTTGTAATGTAATTCGACGGTTCCTGAAACTCGCATTAAGATGAATTATCGCAGAGCCCATGCCGCGGTATTTGATTCGCCGAGATTCGCCTACGCACGTCACTTTGTTGACTGCTTCTTCACCGCCTGTGTATACTTCGAGTTGTTAGGGGAGCACAATTTCGCTCCAATGAACTTGTTTTTCCGTTAGGACAGCTGCGTCCTCTTTATCTACGGGACATCTGGAGAAGGTGCTGGGTACATGCACCCTAAGCCATCGTCAAGCCGACAAGCAAGACCAGCTCGTGTCAACCGCCGACAGCAACTTCTTCAGCCAGAGTTTGGACGGCTTCCGGATAACGTGAAGAAAGAATTAAGATGTCGTGAAAGCCACCATGATCAACGCAGGCACCATCACCAGCGCTTCCAATCCTGCCTTCGTTTTTCAGCAACCAAGGGAGCCACCATCCTACCATGGGTCACCTTCGGAAGATCCCGAAGACCGGTCGGAGCAAGGCGTACGGGTCAGGCTGTTTAACCAATGGGACGACGCGGAGACACTGAGGCAAGTGTTCTTCTACCTTGGGAACTCAGCACGTATCTGGTTCGAAAACCATGAGAGCTCCCTAGAGTACTGGAACAATTTCAGAACGCAATTTTTAACGAACTTTACCATGGTTGTGCGAAAAGAGCGGGCCGAGGCCTCGCTGCAACGTGGACACAACACCCTAACAAAACCATTGTTGTGTTTGCCTAAGATATTAAGAGGATTTTCAGGCGTGCAGACCCCTGCATGGCGGAAGAAAAGAAGATAAGCTTTTTACAGCGCGGTGTGAAGGAGGAACTGTTTGCCGTACTTGTCCTCAATCTGGCCAGAACCGTAGCCGAAGTCGTGACCAAAGCCAGCCCCTTTGAGAAAGCCCTCGAAATGCGTGCTAAGCAGTATGACCGCAACTTTGTTGGCACAGCCAATGCGAATTCCGTCAACAGCTTGCGCATTGCCGCAGATTGCCAACCCGAGACAATCCGCGAAATTGTGAGGGAGGAGCTGCGGAAACTGCTCGCAACGCGGCCGCACCCACAGGTCGCTTCACTTACCGACGTCATTAGAGAAGAACAGCAAGCATTGGGAACTTCAACGACGCCAGAAGCACCTCGCGAGCAGCAAGCCTTGGCTTACGCGGTGCTGTCCGTCGCCCTCGCCCACGTGCACTCTATTGTCGCGAGGCTCCGTACCGTCGTCTCCTATTGCCGGCCCACTACGGAGAGGCCGACCACATCTACCGTCGCTGCCCCTACAAGAGGCTCGGTTTGCGACGGTTCTCCGCCAACGCGCCACGACCTCGACCCGGCCCGTGCCCTACTAGGATTGAAGAATACCTCTCCAACAACAACCGATGACTAGCCCGCTTCAACCGTTCACCATCAGGATACCCATACCAGTCGCCGAACCGCCGTAGCAATGCTGAGTTGACACATGGAAAGTCCCCCAGCCCACGCGGGGGAAACTAAAAGCAGAACTTCTGGAGGTAAAGAAGCACGACCGCAAAAAAATTAAAACCCTCCAACGACGCGGCGACTCGCTGAAGACCATTATTCCCGACGTGCCCTCAGCCCGACGACCCGACCGAACGCTGACGAGACTCCCGAGCACCACGACAGCTACACGGCGCGACGCATGACCAAGTCTGCCGCTGAGAAGACGACGATAACGGCAAAGCATTGTGTTCAACCGTGAAGTCGCACAAGCCGAGATACGATCCCCCGACGCACCCGGTACTCTAGGAAGGCGGCGTCTTACGTTCACTTGTCCATCGACGGCTTTCATATAGTCGCCCTAATAGACACGGGAGCGGAGTACTCGGTGATGCGCGGATCATTCGTATCTAAGCTGAAGAAAGGTACGACCACATGGGGCGGTCCGCACATAGGCACAGCAGGAGGCCATCTTGTAACGCCAAGTAGAACGTGCACATCACGCGTTACTATAGACGGCACGACGTACCCTGCTGCATTTGTTATTTTGCCTAAATGCTCCAGCGACGCAATTCTTGGAATAGACTTTTTCACGGACAACGGTGCAATTATCAATCTGCAGACCAAGTTGATCACTTGCTGATCCAAGTTGATCATCGGCCACCCTGCTGCTGCTAGGATGGCCGATGATAATGTCACCCTGCCAACCTGCGCAAGCTTGATGATCACGGTCTACTGTGAAGATGCTGCTGCTGACGCCAACGCTATCGTAGAGAGTGACCAAAGGTTGCTTCTCGACAGCGGTGTCTCCATCGCAGGAGGAATTGCGCGCTTTAGCGACGTCAATCCCACGTTTTCGTCAGTAATTCCACCGAGGAGTACCAGCATTTAAACAAGGGCGCTGCAATTGTGTTCCTCGAAGAAACCAAGAAACAAGTGACGTGATCGCGGTCGCCGACTTTCAACATGCATCCGAAGATACCTTCAAGTTTCCGTACCCCTTCGACGTGAATCCGGCACTACGGCAAGAAAAACGGAACAAATTATTGGCTTTGCTGCGTGGCTACGGCGAGTGTTTTTCGTTGAACTCAAAATTACGTCAGACACCTCTAGCGAACCACCGAATAATAAAAGAAAAGTGGGCCCGACCTACACGATAGTCACCGTACTGCGTGTATCCATACGAGCGGGAAGCCATCCGGACTGAATTCGCCGACATGCTGAGCAACGACATTATACAGCCATCAAAATGCCCTTGGGCTGCGGCTGTCGTAGTCATGAATAAAAAAGACGACACATTAAGGTTCTGCATTAAATACCGGCGACTGAACAAAATCACCGAAAACGACGTGTACCCCCTGCCATAAATAAACGCCGCCCTGGACCACCTCTGCCATGAGAAGTACTTCTCACCGATGGATCTGAAGACCGGCTACCGGCAAATTTAGGTGGACGAGGGAGACCAAAAGAAGACCGCATTTACAACCCCGGACAGCCTATACGAGTTCAAGCTGATGCCGTTTGGGCTGTGCATGGCGCCAGCAACATTTCAAAGAGTCATGGACGCTGTGATAGCTGGCCTCAAGTGGCACACCTGCCTGGTATACCTCGACGACATTGTGGTAATAGTCTGGACTAGAGTCACTAAATAAGGTTTTAGAGTACCGTCACTGAGGTACGCAAGTGAGCAGCGGTGGCCATTTTGGTGCTTATCAGTGTTGCCAGATTGTCTCTTCTACCTTCTCGCCGCTAACTTTGACCGGGTCGCCGGGGTCGCTTGTAAACAACATGGTGGGGCTGGCGGGGCCGTGCGGCCGGCGGTGGTGCCTCGAAGTCAGAAGCTACTAGCTAATGGTCTCAAAATAATACTTCATACGCACAATCTTTTCATTTAACACGCCGACGCTACACAGGCGAAGAGGCGCGTCGTAGTGTAGGGCTCCAGATTAACCTTGAAAGCCTGGGGGATCTTTGACGTGCGCCGAAATCTAGAACGCACGGTCGCTTTCGCTTTTCGCCTGTGCAGGATCTTTCAAGTGCACTGCAAGTAATGTATAGTAACAGAGTGCCAACACCGCTCAAGCATTTGTAGTAGCTCACAGTAACCCTTTATCTGCCCGGTTTCTCCGAACTTTTGCGGCAGAAATGTCGCATACGGGCGCTGCGAATTAGCGAAAAACGGTTATTTCGGCAAAGGCAACCGCGCCTAAGATAAAATAACGCTCGGTGCAATGACGAGTGATCCACCTAAACGACCGTTTAACTTGGAGGCGAGCGATAACGATCCGCAAGCCCAAATATTAGCAACTTAGCCGGTGTACGTCACCATTCGATTTGTAGCGTCAGTTTGTGCGCATGTAGCTAATTTTCCGGTTGATTTCCGAAAAGCAAGTTTTCCGCGGATTCTGCCAGTCACCTTGGAAATCACTTCCAAGAAGCAGGCATTAAAATTATCAAGAACACATAAGACGAGCTGAACCCGCCCCATGCTTTGGATTTTTTTTTTCGGGGGAAACTGCGAATTGCATCCGCAGGTATGTATTCCGGGCACAATCCCTACTCTTGCTAGTCACTAAATAACCTTATGCAGTGAAGCTGGCTTTTACCCAGCAACAAGCGCAGGTTAAATTTCGGTTAGCAATATTAGAAACTCATAAACATAATTTAGAATAGCTTGGTAACGTTTTTCTAGTCTGCAACTTAGAGGACATACCTAAGATTCTTCTCTTATCCCCTCACAGCCTCCTCTTTCCTTCTGGAACAGGATGGCGATTCGCATGGTATCTTAACTATAGCTGCAGTCTGTGTATGCATTTATTCTGAGGGCCTGTTAAACATGGTAAATGCATTCCTGGTTGTACTAGTGTCACTAGCTAGTAGCACTATATAAAGTTTGCGACACCACTTGCGGCTTAAATTTCGATTGAATTGAATTCAAAGGACTTGAACATGTTTCATTTGTCAATAGTTTTCCTTTACAAAGAAAATGCAACTCAGTCATCAAGTGCCAAAATGGATGCTTTCAGGAAATAAACTCACCAGTAAACCCTACCTGATGACAAAACCCCCATATAAGTGCTGGTTTTTGTACGCACTGAATTCAGTGAACTTTAGTGAGCGGCTATCATTTAGCGGCTAAGAAAAATTCAGTAATGCAGCCACCTCTTTTTCTGATAATGGACGTTACTAGTGTCACTAAATAAATTTAGTGACACTAGTTGTTACTAGCTAGGTGATGCAGAAAGATGCTTGAACTCTCATTTGGCTCGAAAAGTTTTTAACACTTCAGCCCGTTCAGCACAAACGCCCAGGTCCTTTTTAGCTCCAGTTAATGGAGTGCAGAAATGGTTCTCATTTTCTGGGAGTATTCTTTCATTGCTGAAAATCAAAATACTATCAGAAGGATATCAACGATGAGGCATATGAAAGCAGAGCGGGCAAAAAAGAACAACTGAATGTAAAATAAATATTTATTGAAGACAACGGCCTCAAAAAAGAACACAACCAATCACAGTTCAAAAAAATCTGGAAAAATTCATTATGAACTCTAGCAAGCCTTTCCGAGGACGATGAGGGACGATTCCGAGGACGACTTATGCCAAACGGCATACTATCGCAATAAAAAGAAGAATGCCTCGAGATCACAAAAACTATCATAGCAGCAGAAAAAACCACACTTTCCCCTGAAAGAAAGCAAAGTGATTGCCATATAAACAGGAAAACTCTGCTGTTTATTGCATAACTGAACACAAAACTGGTACAAAAAGTAGAAAGCAAAGACCCCATGACTTGCACACACACACAACGCATTTATCCAACAAATATTCTGTACACAGCACACATTTGGGCGCACATAAGAAATATATAGGTTCCATCATCCAAAATGCAACACACCCTGAATACACAGGGGAACCGAACGAGTTACTAGACCGCCCTATAACGCTGGCTGAAGTCAAACAAGGACTTGCCGCTCTCACCCGCAACACAGCTCCGGGCATAGATCAGGTTACAAACCAACTCCTAAGAAATCTGGACGACTCTTCCGTTCAAGCTCTAACGAAATTTTACAACAAACACTGGGAATCCGGCACCCTACCAGAAGATTGGAAACACGCCCACATAGTACTCATCCCGAAGCCCAATAAACCTCCGACCCCAGACAACTTGAGACCGATATCGCTCACGTCGTGCCTAGGGAAACTCCTCGAGCACATAATTCTGAACCGTCTACAGCCATACTTGGGAGATCGCGAACTTCTTCCTAAAACAATGTTTGGTTTCGGACCGAAACTATCAACCCAAGATAGTCTGCTACAACTAAAGGAGGACATCATCCAGCAGGCCTCTCCACACGGCGTCAGGGCAATTTCGGCGTTAGATCTGAAAGGAGCTTTTGGCAATGTAGCGCATTCTGACTATAGCGCACCGCATTCTCGCCAGCAAGGCGCCAGAACACCTCCCAAGTGTTACAATATTGTGGACTCCTGGACACGACTCTCTTTGTGGCAATCAGCGAGCTAACGCTGTCGCCCGAGCCCATGGTTCCCGGGCGCCACTGGAGAATTATTACCCGGAGCCCATAATGCTGCAATACAACACAATTCTACAGCACCAGCGACTCACCCGACAAGCCTTTCCTCCTCCGCACAAATCCTTAACAAGAGAAGAAGCGACATTCTGGCGTCAACTGCAAACAAACACCTTCCCGCACCTAGGAAGGCTCCACGCCATGTATCCTACAATTCACCCTTCGAACAAATGCCCTTCTTGCACAACTCAGTATGCCTCCCTTTACCACGTTACGTGGGCCTGCCCCGACATTCCAAACATTCCCCGAATACCCAACCCAACTCTTGAGCAGTGGAAAGCTGCGTTGCTCAGCTCGGACCCGGAAGATCAGCGACAGCTGGTACGACGGGCCACGAGTGCAGCCAGAGCTACAGGGGCCCTGGAATAGGGGCACCTCCCCTCCTCAAGCAAACGACACCCTTACCTAACCAGCGTAAAATAAAGTTATTCCTCCTCCTCCTCCTCTACCAAGTGAAAGTACTTGGCAACCAAAGTGTAAATGTGCAGAATGTCCCACCTGTGGCCATCAATCTAGAACGTAACAATGACAGACAACCAAGGAGTTGTCTCTTTTTTTGACCTTGTGTCGAACACTGTCCAGTCAATCTTCACACTGTGTTTGTGCGCGTCACATGCGCGCAAGCGGCATTGCAATGGCTTCTCCCACACCAGCCAAAATGACGAAGTACGAAGAGGACTTGGCAGCGAAGGTAAAGGTATTGAAGGCGCTGAAAGTAGGAGAATCGCGAAAAGAAGTGATGGAAAAGTTCAACATGGAGAGGAGCCTCTGAGCCCTAACGTCAAGAACCAAGACCAGATTATGCACAATAACAGTGACTTGTATGGCAGTGTGACGAAAAGGCTTGAAACCCTGTGCTGTGCGAGAGCTTTGTTTGCTTATCGCAAAGATACCTTCCCTGTCGACATTAACAAGCAATCACTCACTCATGCCATCGCACTAATCCTTTTCATCACACAGATGGTCGCTCCCGAGCCCATGCTCTCTGTTTGCACTCCTTTTCGTCATGTTTGTTGCTCACCACCACACATCTGGTCCACACACATGGTTACTCCCAAGCCCATACTACTTGTTTGCACTCTTTTTCGTCGCGCTTGTCACTCCCCACCACACTACCCACCACACACCTTGTCCACGCGTGGTCACTCTCAAGCCCATACGCCACTCATTGCACTGGTCTTCGTCGCAGTTGTCACTCTCCTCATCACACATCGCCACTCTCGAGCTGTCTTCTTGCGGCACTTGTCTTTGCTGCACTTCTCACTCTCCCCATCACATGAACCCTGTCACACTCCCGGGCACACTGCTCGTTGCATTCCTCTTCCTTCAACTCATGGCACTGAGCCGGGGGAGCTAAGACATTGTGCAGCTGAGCACGACACAGCAGGTTCAATACTCCGGCCACAGCAGCTGTCTTTCCGAAGGAGGTGACAAACATAAGCTCCTAAGTGTATGAGATCCCAATGCACACTGAAGATCGTGAGGTTTCCTAAATTCTTCCTGAACTGACTTGCCGCGGTGGCTGAGTGGCTAAGGCGTTGCGTTGCTGATCCCAAGGATTTGGGTTTGATTTCTGGCTGCGGCGAAAAGCGAAAACATCCGTGTGTTCGAGATTTTGGCACACGTTGAAGTTTACCCCAGGTGGTCAAAATTAATCCGGAGCCCTCCACTACGGCGCCATAGCCCGGGTGCAGCTTCGATGCGTAAAATCACACAATCAATCAATCATCCTAAACTGTACATCCGGTGCCTTAAGTTTGCCTTTTGTTCTCCAAACTGCTGCCAGTTAACACACTAACGAATCTGAGAGACAGCTGCCCTCATTCCAACACTTTTCGATCCACATTTTGCCTTTGCAGTCTTTGCCTTGCTGCTGAGCTTTCGTAGGGTGATCCGCAACCGAAGCATGAGGAAAGCCTGTGTTAGGCGCTTCTGCAACTCGTGGCAATGCGGAAAGCTGTTCGCAAGTTGGCACTTGTCCAAGGCAGCATTTGTGAGTGAGGCGAGAGAAACTGTTAGAGCGTCATGTTCGTGTGCACGGAAAACACTATCCGCATGCTGCAGCAAGCTCACGACAAGACCTGATGGACGTGTGAGAGGGTTGGGTTGTGACAGTGAGCGGTAAGACTTCAGCTTCAAAAGCTGGTCATTCTGCTCCACGGGCTCTGCCTGGAGACACTCTCTGCATGTGTCACAAAGCTTGAATTTCTTGCTGACACTATGCGTTATGTACCCCGCCACATAGACAAGAGACTCCATTTGTACGTCATCAAGTGAGGGGAGCATCATCGTCAAGAAGGCTGTCAGTTAGGAGCTCAACTTCTGCTGCCTCCACACTGTTCTTCTGAGCTGCCTTCTTCATCTCGACAAACTCGAGGAGGTCCACAGAATCATCTATGTCGTAGCTGCCCTTGCGACTCGGTTTAAAAAACTGGCTCAACATTATGAGGCGGAGCATCAGCTTAAACTCGAGTGCCCTCGGCACTGGGTGCCTCGACCGAATGCAGGAGAACAGATTCTCCAAGGCATCCTGCGTCAGCCTGCACAGCAGCACGAACTTGAACTTGTGCACACTCAGAAGCTGGTGCTGAATTTGGAGAGCACGTGTTGTGCTAATGAGCACACCTGCTTGTACGGGCTTAAACTGGTCCCTTTGGTTGCTCTTCTTTATGGAGACATGAGCAAAAATCTCCATAAACTCCTTGAGGAACGCCACTGCCTCATCATGAGCGTCTGGCTTAAACATGCTCATAGCGGTGCCGATGTACCGCGACGTCATCAGGGTGAACCACCGGTACACCCGCTCAACAAACCACGCTGTGGTTAGGGCCTCCTCCTCCATCCGCCCAAGACTCACTAGCACGCGTATAGCAGCGCCAACACTATGGTTGAGGACAGCAACCGCAGATGCCACGTTCATTTTGGCAAAATGGTCCTGGTCCAGGTAGGCCGGCTTGAGGTGGGGGGCCAACTTGAGGTCGCGTTCGGCATCAATATCCGCCAGCTTTTTGATGTGCTTGACTGACACCTGCGAGATGCACAGAACATATTTGAAAATGGTTTAGCTTAAACTGCACTAAAATCCCCCAGCTCAAACACTAACCCACTATCCCTACGTTGATAGTCATTCTAGCGATCGTTGCTGTGCTCATTCTTGCAAGCAGGTAACGCCATCCATCGGCCTCTCGCCGCATCTTGTGCTCGGGCAGGTTCGTTTGCTGCCGTCGACGAGCCTCCGCGACCGATCGGCACTCCGCATCGCGATACAAATTCGATCACCTCTTTCGAAATCACCTTGGATGACAATCCGTAGCACAATTTTTCACCACACTATCATCCTCTCTTGCACTGTTTACCTTGCTTTTAGCGCCGGCCTTGATTCTGGACGGCAGCGAAGGGCGGTCGCTGCCGCGGCATGTGTGGTGCTAGCCGTTTCGTGCCCCGTACAGGCATGCAAGACCGGCAAGTGTGCGGAGCGCTTCCGCGTGCAGAAAACGCTTCATGCTTTCAGCTTGCTTGATTTATTCTTAAAATCTAGCTATTCAGCAAAGCTGTCGTCACAGCCAACAACGTTGATCGGGAAAACAAAAGCCTAGAGCGCTGTGGTCCCACAAATTTTCTAATTCCCTTATAATAATGGATCAGGAACTTGGGGTACCTCCGTATTTGTTTGAGCCCGTCGCTTCGCGTACAAAGCACAGAGCACCCGACGACACGGCCTGCCCCGCGACTACTCGTGAAGGCAATGTAGTAGCCACGGGCGCTCGGGTAGGAAATCTCCATGGTATCTAGGAGCCGCTTTAGGGAATCACGCGTTAAAAATCGACGCGGAAGCAACTCTAGACAATGATGATTAATAAAGTGCAGGTTACACGCCTGCTTAATTTGGAACTTCGCCCAGAAAACTGGGACACAGCGAAGCGGCGGCGCACGTGGCTGGCCGTCTTCCGAATATGACGCTACTTCCGGTCGCTGCCGCTGTTTCTCGCTCTTCCGGCGATGCGGCAGGGAGCGGTGGGTCAACTTTAACGACGAATACCGCTGTCCCAAAGCTAAAAATGACGCAAAAAAACTTCACAGGCATAAACTGACCAATGTAATAGTAAAAAGTAGAGCTTTGCCCGGTTTTAAAAGCACTTCAGTAGCCCTTTAAGGGGGCACATGTGTTTTTGGGACCAAGAAATTGCCCAGAAAAGCATTTTTTAGGTATCACTTTTCTCTTGATTTGCTAAGTCTTTCCTCCAAAAATTCCTCACTTGAAACAGTAACAGGTACTTATAAAAGCCATAGAGGCCCCTTATAACAAAGAAATAATTATTTTCCCACAATTCCCCACGAGTGGTACTGCAGTGATATGAAATTGTCGAGGTTCATGCCAGCGTGTACAGTGCAGCTAAGGAGATCAAAAAGTTCTTGGGACCAGTGTGTTCCTTAAGGGACACTGAAGTGAATTTGTCAAGCTCCCGGTTTTGCTTGCACTGCGTAGACTGGCTCAAATTACCACACTTTTCATCGTTTATCCGGTTGACTAATCGGTAATTATTTTACAAAGCGCGAAAGAAGAAAAACTACCATGCGCGGTCTGTGGCAGCTCCACCAACTAAGCTGTGACGTTGGGAGGAGGTGCCACCGTGATTGGACGATGTCCAAGGTTAGCATTCAAACAAGTTTCAGTTTCGGTTCTGTAAAACAACATGCTTGACATCCGACAGCAGCGTTGCATGGGCATTCTCGATATCTCAGTAATCGTCGTACCGCGCTTCTGCCATGTTGTCGGCTGTAATATGCCTAAGATAAGCCTCTCAGGATGGCTTGGCATCGTAGCAATCACTAGCCGAGGCCTACGCAGTGGATGAACGCCCTCCGCGTCCCCGCAGACGCTCAAATGCCATGCACTTTTCCCCACATTTGGAGCTTGCCTCACTCATGCCTGCATCGTAAAAAGCGTGTTCGCACCAGGCCAAAATGTATAAAATTCATGCCTGCACCCAGCTCATTAGTCGGAAGGTTATACTTCTCCTTAATGGCATCAGGCAGAATGAAGGACTGGCCCTTGACAAGGTGATTCCTGATGTTCTTAAGCACGTGGGGTGCGTCGGCTAGGAAGTGCAGCTGCCGACCAGTATTGGCCGCACACGGATGCTTGCATGACACCACAGGCCTGGTAGAACGAGTGGCAGAAATCCCGCATCTGTTCCACAACGCCTTGTTGCTGGGCCCCATGTCGGAAATCACGGCATCAACAAGACACCCAGCCGCTTCGCACTTTTCGATAATCGAAAAGAGGAAATCCTTTAAAAAGGTCCCATCAATGGAGTCTCCTGCAAAGGGGGGGAGGGGGGGGGAGAGAGAGAGAGAGAAAGAGACAATGCAGCACTGCAGATACATATATCTTTACAGTCACAGTTTTTCATGCAAGAAAGGCACTGGCAAAAAAGCCACTGGCAAAAAAGCAACAGCCCAGCACAATGGGACCTCACACACTGTTGCACCTGAGCATAATGGTAATAGTGGTTTTGCATGCTGAAAGTCCCAGCATGGTTTCTGCAACTACTATTTGATACAGGTCTAATTAAAATAAGTGAATTTTCTTTTGCCTGGTGAGGAGCGTAAAAATTTCTTGAATTTTTATAAAATACTGGAACTTTTGGGCAACTTCGTCTTATGTTTCGTAGACTTGGCTCAGGAAAGCCTAATGACATCAGGACAGCCACAAATACCAGCATGAGGCTACATTACTTTGGCTCGCACTGTGCACATACAAGAAAAACTATGATCAGGCTTACCTGACAGATGGTAGCCAACAACTTGCTTCCACCGAGATGACAGTCCGGTCAACATGACCACCAGACCGTGTGTGGCGTAAGTCAGCTGGCCCTCAGGCAATGGATTCGCAAGGGGCGCAGTTGCCAGGCCGATGGTTTTCTTGACCGTCGGGTCAAAGTCAAGGCCAGTGGTCAGTTGCATTTCCTCAACCAAAATGGCGCAGTGTCGCTCTTCGGGCCGCATTGTGTCAAGTTTAGCCTTCAGAGGAGGCAGCAGTTCCTCGAGGATACCTTAAAAATAAAAAGAAGCATGTTCCTACACTGCCACCTTACAAATCCGCAGTGGTGACACGAGCCAGTGAAACCTGCTTACGCACCTGGTTCGAACTTCACGTCTTCAATACGCCTCTGCAGCGTGCGCTCTGAAGGCAAGGGAAGGACATCTTCCTTCAAAAAACTAGTAGCCCCTGTTGCCACATGCCAAACGGATCTGCAGGGATTTCTGGACGGTTTCATTTGTCCACCTGTTGCCACGTGCGTCAGATTTGGCAGCATTGTGTACCTGGTCGGGGGCCAGGTGTGGAAGCTTGTTGCCTGAAAAACAAGAACAAGCGCACAAAGTGTCCCATACACTTAGTTTTATTTTTATTGATGACAAACTACTGAATTATGTATGCGTGCCAGCAGTGCAAGCTAGGACATCTTAAACCAAACAGTGCCAAGGTTACAAACTACAGTAGACTCTCGATAAACGGAACTTCAAGGGACCGGAAAAATTAGTTCCGTTTAACAGGAGTTCCGTTTACTGAGAGAGATGTTCTAAGGTGCAAATTTATGTGCGTACACACTTCTAAGAGCATTTCATGGAACTCTTACCACTAGAAAGTGACTGTAGCTGATAGTTTTCAGAAAGCAAGAAAACTACAAGAGGCGTAGGCACAGCATTCACAAAGTTGATTTGGCAACAATGAGTCGCTGTGCACTACAAAATGCGTCAATTATTTTGTTTGAGTCCTTGCAACTGCATCTTCACAGAGGCTAGAGGCCTCAACTTCCCGAGTGCTTACGAGCCACCGAATTTAGAGTCTATAATCGAGACCGAACAACTGGAACAAGAACTGCGATGTTGCATTCGTTGCGCTAACACGGCTAACCACTTACGAGACGAGGCTTACGAGGCCAACAAGGCTAAAAAGCATGGAGGGAAAAAAAACAAGAACGAAAACAGCCCGGAACCGTAAAATGCTGATTCTCATGCCAGTGGATTTCACAAGAAGTTCCATTTCTGGTTCCGTTTACACGGTGATGCGGAAATTTTAGTTCCGATTACCGAGAGTATTTTTACATTATCTGAATACAAAACCAACCAAATTCCAGGCGACTGTTCCGTTTAAGTGGCAATTCCGTTTAAGCGATTTCCTTTTATCGAGATTCTACTGTACTCAAAAATACGTCAACAGCATTACAGCCAAAGTACCGCCAAATATGATAAGTCCAGACACTGCAAGTTTTTCGGCACCAAATTATCGTTTTCATTGCTACCATAATTAAATTTGCTGCTCCAAAATGACTGTATCGAGTCATGCCCCTGCACACCCTGTTTACAGCTTACCTGGTTGTACCAGCAGCATGCTAGCACAGTCACTGAGTCATAAGGACAACATGCAGATGCAGTTTAAAATCGGATGCTCACCAACAATCGCTTCTAACTGTGTTTCAAGCTTACGAATGTGTTTTTGCTGCAAATCCAGTTTGCGCCTGAGGTGCTCCACGGTATCTTCGTGAGAAGATTGACGTCCACTGCACGGGTCTTCCTGAAATGTTAGCATGCAGACTCTAATAAATGCACACTGAATTGCTGCAGAGCTTTTAAAGCGAAAGCTTTCGTAGCGCGACCGATGGAGGCCTGTGGAAAAACCAATGCAATTCCCCATACATCGGTCGATTGACCAAAAAGCTCTGATCAATGAACACACGGCATGGGCGTGAAACTGGGCTTCCACTGGGTCAAAATGGTTACTTGAAAACCGTGAAAAAGTGATGGTTCCAGATCAGACAATACACGCATTGATCACAAAGGAGGAGTACAACAGCATACCTCTATTTCATAAACCACGTTATCGGTATGCATTCAGATCCTTCTTAGATGCGGTTACTTATTGCACAAAAATTTTTCCATGGGTTCATTCTGTGTTCACGATGTGGGTCTTTGAAGGTTTCACGGTCCATTGGGCGTGCTTTTAGCTTTCGCGCTTGTCTCAACTTTAGGAAACGATGGTAATTTTATTTTAAATTTTAGCATGCTTGGAACTTCAATAACTGTGAATAACAAGAAATGCGTCAGGAGGGAAAAGTTTTCATATCCCTGTTTCAACTTTAATTGAAAGTGGGATGTATATATTGGCCACGATACTGAAATGTATCATCACAACACCGTGGCAGTGCGCACCTGCTGAAGTGATAGACTGCGTCAACAAAGTGCAGCCCTTCTCCTACCAGTTAAAATGCGAGTAGCGTTTGCATAGCAATTCCAGGTCCTGTTGTACTATATATATATTGAGAGTGCATGCTTTGCAGCTGCCTTATGAAGTCATCTGCTTTTAGGCAGCTAAATTAGATTACTTGTTTTATTACCGTTTGGGTGCCTTGGTTGAGCTTCAAGGTAGCATGTTGGTTGTCGTCACGTCCGGCACAGTTGCACCTCACTCCACTCACTGAAAGTGTAGAGTGCAAGTTAGACGCTTCTGTGCACATAAACATAACTTTTATGCAGGGATTTATCCATGCAACACAGCGCCGATGGCACTCAGCTTGACACCATCGACATTTATTGCCATTTTTCGTACTCAATCATTCTGGTATTAAGCCATGGGCCTTGCATGCTATGGTGCCTTACCTTGCTCATCAGGAATGGTCCATGCATCCTGATACCCTGTCTGCGGGGCAAGTTCACCTGTCAAAGGTTTGCTGTTAGAATTCGATTTCTGACAAGCAGAAAATCAATCGTTTATAAGTCGTGAATACTTACTAGTCGAGCTTTTAACCTCTACTTCCATTGCCGGCAGTGACACAGCACTTTCGTTGGAACTAAAGCACGGGGATGAGGTCTTCGGGTACTGCACTTCAGTGATGCATAGGGTCTCTGAAATGCAGAAAAAGAAGCGCATAAAAGTAAACTCACAATATTCATTTTCATGCTTTTTTAAACACTTCACGTCGGAACTATTAATGGCCGGGCCTATTAATTCAAGTCAGTGCCACGGGCCGGGCCCGTGGCACTGAGCCCGGGCCCGCCGATAATCGACTTCGGGTGGCCCAGCCCGGCCCGGCACCGTGCAGTGCTCTAGTCAGCATTGTTCTGCTCGCATTCATCGACGCGCAGCGAGGCTGCCACAAACTCGGAACTTCCGAGCCGGCCGGTGTCCCTCGGAGGGTGAAACATGCGTTTGTGTTTGTTCTTGTCTGTGGCGCGCTTCTCCTTCCCTCTCCGAGCCGAAGACAGCCGGAAAAAGAATTCGGCCCGTTCTCACTCCCGCTGTCCTGCAAGACCGGAGAGGTGTTGAGTTACGTTTCGCAGAACCGTGCCGCCGCCCTGGGTCCAGAGACGCCACGACCACCTAGTCGTGCTGTTACCAGCCCTGAGGACAGCTACACTTTTTTTACGAGCTAACCAGAGGAAGGAACCTTTCTTTTCTCGGCTTTTTTCGACCTTTTCCTGTTTTTCATGTATCCTTAATTAAAGTTTGCCTTTAAGCCTTCCACTGTTTACCCGTCATCTTTATGGATAGCGACGCATCGACCCCCGTCGAACAGCCGTACCGCGAGGCCAGAATAATTGTTGTCGCTTCATAATTTCAAAATGCACTGTTCATGGCTTCCTACAACTGCAGACCTGAAGTAAGCCGCACAACAAAAGCAAGTTTATCTTCTTTCTTTTAAAGCATGCCTGAGGATGGTCTGACTTCATGCGAAAAATTAGCAAAGAAGTTACCGATGATGGGGCTAATTAGGTAATTGAATCAGTGGCACCTGTTTCATTTCAGGTTGGTACGATGCAGCATTGAAGCTTTTACCTCAGACCTCATCACATGCCTTGAACTAGTGTCACTAAATAAGGTTTAGTGACACTAGCTTGAAGCCTTTAACAGAGTGCTTGAAATTTTCACTAATTACGCTAGCTGGCATACTTACGGACAAGACGAGCACGGCTAGGTGCCCAGCCTTAACCTGGAACTACTTTGGTTGTTTTGAGGTGAACACACGTACATGGAAATGCCACGTGCAGGTACACCTTCAACTTGTGTCTAATGATCAAACGTGTACCGTGATAACATACTAAAGCTTGACATTCGGATAGTTAGGCACCACAATTTGAATATTTCCAAAACAGCGCAGAGACGAAGGTGTATGAAGTGAAAACTTTGATTTGTCAATTGTTTCTGGGCTGTTTTTGAAGCAGTCAAAGCGTGTATTGTGCTCTTGTTCTGCTTATAATTTCTGCTTCGTCTACATAAAAAATGAAACAATTAAAATCTTCGGTTGAATTTTGTCTGGACATCCTGAAACCTTACTGCTTCCACCCATATGCTTGCAAATCGCTAGCTTCATTGGGGCTCAGGTGAAGGACGGTCAGCATTCAACGCCTGCGAGACAATGCCATGCAGGCCTAGGTGCCATGTAAAACCACCGCCTCATCTCACACGCCAGAGCCACATAAAATATCGTCGCAGCCTTGGGTGGAGACGTTTTCTAACTCAAGCCGCAGCGGTTTGAAGCAACGCAAGACATAAGAAAATCCCCGCACAGCGATGATGCTGAGATAGCACGAAGCAAGCCGCGTATCCATGGTGCTGTACGCACCTGCCCAACCGCAAATGGATGGCGCCATTGCGCAGGTAGTGCCGCCGTGTGCACCCTCCAGAAAAAAATTTGTGGGCAATTCATACTTCCTGTTCACTGGACAGAAATTACACATATGAACAGAGTACAGCCTGCGAGACAATGCCATGTCTCCTGCTCCATTCCTCCATTCCACACATACCTACATCTTATGAAGCTATGTTCACTTCCACACACACATATGCTTACCTGTCTCAATTGGCTGAGCTTCGCCATCCAATGGAGGAGGCCATACTCCATGTGCTTCAGCCTGGGAATGGGCTAACGGCAACAGAGGCAGCAGAGACAGCAGGTGCATCGGCGGCATCCAGTGTGTCTGAGGTGCCAAAAAATAAAAACCACCATACATGTCATCGAGATAACTGCATGGTACAATGCTCAGCAGTGCATCAGCTAAGTGACCATACCGTGGGCTTGTTCACTGCCTGGCCTCCTCGGAACCTTCCCCTTAGCCCGTTTCTGCTGGTTGTTGGAGGCTTCGAGCGTTGGCACAGCATTCCACTTGAGGAGCTTTCGGCCATCAGCCCTGCCCGCTTTCAAATTGGCTGTCTTCGAAGTGGTCCTAACAAACAATTCAATACAATAAGCAAACAAGAAAAGTCAAATGCAGAACCATTGTGCGAATGCTTTCTCGCTTGAATGTCTCTCTGTCAACTTCACATGAAATTGAAACTGCTAATTACGCCCCACAATACGTCTAACAGCCTTATTCGGCAGCATCATGTCGTAAATTCCGAGTTTTACAAGCCACAGAACAGATCGCAAGCAGTATACCTGCAATTAGTGATCAAGGCATTTTAGAACATGCCAGAATGCTAACGCTCAGTGGCATTATAAATGTAGGCTGCGAAAATGTCTTGAAAATTTTAGTGTACGCGTAACTTAGTGCACACAGAATGCTTTTCTTTTGTTCTTATTTGTCTGAGAGTTTCATGTTATACTACAGAATGCACAACCTAGTAGAATTTATCTAAAGTGAACAGGCCAAGCTTTATACCAGAATTGGCAACAGAATAGGGTGAAGGCGTTTGTGACATTAATAACACATCTGTGGGGCCTACTTGGTGCCGCATAAATGAGTGGGAGAGCGCCCTAAACATTAAAAACGAATGAGGACGAAAGAACACGGCGAAACAACACGCGCGATTTGTAAAGTTTAAGCGCTTTCACTCGTGACAGTTCGCGGTGTACATCAAACCAAAACTTCCAAAATCTTCTGGGGAGTTCCGCACTAATTCCGTGACCCCTCCGTGAACGCTAAACTGCCGAATTAAAATTTATCCAACCATTTCGGATTCTCGTAATGGCAGTCGCCCAACGGGATGGAACGTCCCACGACATGCAAACGTCCGGGGCGGGGACCGAAATAACTTAAACGGATGGCGGTATTTATTTTGGCAGGCGCCTCGTAGGCGTTGTGAATTCCACCCCTCCATATCCTGAGAATATGTTAATTCCCTGCGAGGCCACATGCGCGCATTTCACCTTCAATTTCCACGTATGTGAATTCTATGCCTCTATATCAAACTCTAAGACAGGCGTCGTCAATATGCGCGCCGGATTGTGAAATTGCCGTACTCGCTCGCTGTGCGCGCGGCCCGAACTCTCTCACCGTTTCCTTCCCTTGCATACTATTTTCTCCCCCCTGCCACTTTGTAAATTCTCATTTGTTAACTACACCTCCTGCGTCCACATCTCTCTACTTTTATTGCAGCACAACTCCGCCAGCACCGGCCGACGCGTACGTTGTCGGGCCGCGTTGGCGAGCGAGCGAGTACGGCGATTTCACGACGCATATCGCGGCCCGAAGACGCGGTCGGAAGTTCGCGGCGGCGGCGGCGGTTCTCGCGAGTTCACTTCGCTGCGAAGCGCTCTGCACGGAATTCTCGGGTAGGGGGGATTTCACAAACGGCCCTACGAGGCGCCAGCTTTTATTAACTATCGCGAATTCACTTCAAACAATCTCACCTCACAAATCCTGGAGTACGGGGTGGGCACGAATTCATCGCGGCTGACGAGTTGCAGCCACACGCGTAGCCGCTCGCCGTCCCTTTTTCCCCAGCGGGAAGCGCAGAAGCGTTTTGCCATCATCCTCGGAGTTGTAGCAGCCGAGTACGCAGCAAAACGGCATCTCCGGACACACTTCTGCAGCTAAAATGCTGCGAAGTGTGCCAAGCGCGGGATGGTTTGGTTCACGTTCGGAACGTCGGTCGCGCGCAGTCACAGGGCAAACAGCTAGGGCTACCACAGTTGACCGACTGAAAACGCACAAGCAACAAAATGGCAGAGCCCATGAACCCGTCGCTGTGTAAACAAATGTCACGTGGCGCGAACTGACCAATGATCTTGGCGGCGGCACGGAACAATGGGAGAAAAGAGTGCCGATACTCTAAAACCGTATTTAGTGACACTAGTTTCGCCTATATACTGTTTGTGGCACATTGAGCATTCCAACATATACACAATGTTGGATGAAGTGCACGTAAAACTTGAATTAATCTTGTGCACATAATTACCGGCTGTGCTTGTGGTCTTGTGCCCCCTACGTCACTCTAACTTTATCTTTTCGTTTTTGAGTTTCAGGACAGGCCTGTTCCAGGAATGTTGCCGTGGGTGACACGTGCCATTTCAGTTGCCGGGTCATTGCTTTCTCTTTTGTGTGTGGGTTTATGTGGTTTCCCTCCCTGTTTTCTTTCTCCTTTTTTTTCTTTTTTTCTTGGCCTAGTTAGTTTTCCCCCCGTCTCTATCTTTTCTTTTGACCTGAGGCTTGCAGATAGTTTCTGATAAGGACCCCACCCTCACCGCCTGGTCTGCTTCCGGCGGTTCTGAGATCCTTTCCGTATACCCCGCGGCTGGTATACACAAAGGATCTCCAAAATTCCACGAATATCAACCACCAGCTGACTTCCGTGTGACCTACTTCGCGGCTTAAACTAGACAACCTTCTTGGCCCCTCAATCTCTCCCCCGACATACTCCCAAACCAATCAGCTTGCTCAATTTCCCTTCCATCTTTCCCTCTCCTTTCACCTGGGGTCCTACCCCTATAAAAACCGTGCCTGCCAGGCGAGAGATTGCCCTGAGGAAAGCAAGTTCTCTTTGCTGAAACGTAGGCCACAATCGTGCTTTAACCTTGTTCGAAGTTTTTCTTCTCTTGTGTTCTCTACCATCTTCAAAGTAATATGTATATATATATATATATATATATATATATATATATATATATATATATATATGTATTCACTTTTCATATATATATATGAAAGTGAAGGAGAACACAGTCGCCCAGATAGCCGAATGGTAAGGCAGTAAGGTAAGGCATTCGAGATCTAATCGAAAGGCGTGGGTTCGGTCCCCACTCTGGGCGCGTGTTTTTCTTTCTTTCTTTCTTTCTTCCTTATATTTAAAAAAAAAGAAAAAAATCATCTTAACTTCATTAACCAGAGTAAAAAACTAAGCCTAACCACACCCCTATGCCTCCTTTGGCGTTGTAGACTGCCGACCTATGTTTCTGTATTTCCTCAACGAGCCCCTCATTTACTTACTATATTAATCTGCGAAAGCCTAGCGAGGGTATCGGTTCTGGCAGCCTTGATGCCTACGTAGCATAAGAGGGCTTCGCGCCAGTTACCCGCTCATGACAGGCTGTAGACGTTTGAGTCACGCCCCGGGGGTTAAAAAGAAGGTCCCCTTCTCCCCGTGTAGTCAGAGTGGCACTGGCTACCACCCTCAAGCGTCAGATACACTTCTAGTAAATATAAATAGCCCAGAAAGTGAAGGATAACACAGTCGCCCATATAGCCGAATTGGTAATGCATTCGAGATCTAATCGAAAGGCGTGGGTTCGGTCCCCACTCTGTGCGCGTGTTTTTCTTTCTTTCTTTCTTCCTTATATTAAAGAAAAATCTTAACTTCATTAGTAAAAAATAAAGCCTAACCACACCCCTATGCCTCCCTTGGCGATGTAGACTGTCGACCTATCTTTCTGTATTTCCTCAACGAGCCCCTCATTTACTTACTATATTAATCTGCGAACCCTAGCGAGGGTCTCGGTTCTGGCAGCCTTGATGCCTAGGTAGCATAAGAGGGCTTCCCGCCAGTTACCCGCTCATGACAGGCTGTAGACGTTTGAGTCACGCCCCGGGGGTTAAAAAGAAGGCCCCCTTCTCCCCGTGTAGTCAAAGTGGCGCTGGCTACCACCCTCAAGCGTCAGATACACTTCTAGTAAATATAAATAGCCCAGAAAGTGAAGGAGAACACAGTCGCCCAGATAGCCAATTGAATTGGTAAGGCATTCGAGATCTAATCGAACGGCGTGGGTTCGGTCCCCACTCTGGGCGCGTGTTTTTCTTTCTTTCTTTCTTCCTTATATTTAAAAAAAAATCTTAACTTCATTAACCAGAGTAAAAAATAAAGCCTAACCACACACCTATGCCTCCTTTGGCGTTGTAGACTGCCGACCTATGTTTCTATATATATATATATACAGGAACAAAGTTTTCCTGGACGCCGGTAGAATATACACAAAAATGGTTTCGACCACGGTAAAAAAAGAGAACAGATTTAATAACGTTTCGGCCGAGGGACCGGCCTTCGTCAGATCTGACGAAGGCCGGTCCCTCGGCCGAAACGTTATTAAATCTGTTCTCTTTTTTTACCGTGGTCGAAACCATTTTTGTGTATATATATATATAGTGGAATCTCGTTGATACGATACCACGTTTTTCGGCGTAATACGTTTTTATTTTCATTCCGGGCAACGGTTCGTACAAATAATGCAATATTTCCTGCGTTTATTACGATCGCATTTTCGAAAATTGGATAATACGATCGCGGAAGCAGATCTCGACCGACATTTCTAGTAATCGTACGTTTATTCTCCGGTTAACTAGCTCAAACGGCATTCCAAGAAACCAGGACCTGCAAGTTGCAGAGACGCCGAGGGAGCGGAAGCGCCCGTTTTGTGGCAAAAACATTACTGCAATGCGTGACCGTTCCGCACAACACTGACGATATGTCAGGTGATGCACCCCGCCATGTAGCAAATCGTATCATAATCAAAGATGAAGGCGCGCAGTGCTCGCGGCAGGCGCGACTCCCCTTCCCGTCTTCTCCATGAACCGCGGCTTTAGCGCAGTGATTTGTTCACTTTTTGCCTTGTTTCTGTGCGCCACCGTGTTTCCAGGCCTGTGACAACGTCAAAGAAATGCAAGGGGGAAGTGTAAATTGTACGCCAATTTCCAAGAGAACACAAAGAGGAAGCGCGGGGAATCGACAAGCGAGCTCCATTTGCCAGTGTCAACGCTCAACAAAATTGTCCATCAGCAAGAGTAACTTCTAAAGAAGCTGCAAGGTTTTGGACGTGGTGTAAAACAAACGCGAGGTGCGAAGCATGAGTAAAAGGAAAACCTCCTGCTTATATGGTTCAAGAAAGTTAGAGCGACAGGAGGGAACTTAGACGGGTCAGTACTACGCGAAACAGTTGACAACATCGCGCTCTCCTTGGGCATTCAAAACTTTCAAGCATTCGGAGGCTGCCTTCAGAGATTTACGGCACGACATGGATTGTCGTACAAGGCCGTGTCTGTCAAAGCAACAAATACCGGCAGCTTCTTTTTGTACGTTTTAGAAGAATTTACTCTCGGACATTTAAAAGAAGAAAGGGCAGCACAAATTACGCAGTTAGTACAATTGTGCTCTATAAAAGTGAGTTGCTGATAGAGCATGCATATTTTTTTTTTTTTTTAACCTATATGAATAATTCGATTTTCGGATAATACGTTTTATTTTCCGGTTCCCGTGAACAACGTATCAACGAGAATTGCTGTTGTCACCTTTTTCAAGGGATTCATTGTGTGAGTTACACCTTCTGGCGTGTGACGACGCGTCAAACACGATCCTCCCTTTTATGGTAATCACTTCTCCGTGAGGCATGTAGTAGAGTTTCTCTGGGTTTGACGAAGGGGTTTCTACCACTTCAGCGTGTCCTGTTTCGAGGTATTCTCTGATTGTGATGTCATAAATTTTGATCTGTCCCTCCATCTTGGATAGCCTGCATTAGAGCCGTTGCAGTCTTGGGGTGGCAACGTGAGATAGCTTGAAGCCGTGCTTCCAAGGTAGAGCAACCTCGTACGGCCCATCTTGGAAACGAATGGTCTTTTCGAAGCGCCAAATGGCTGTGTTTTTCTGGGAACATTCGTCGATCGATTCCGATATAACCATGCTCTCAAGCTCCCAAAATAAGCGGACAATCTCGTCTGTCTCTACTGCATGTGTTTCTTAGCACGTAAACCATCATGCGGGAGGTTTTGCTGGTTGTTGCTAAAGCGGTTGGGGTACCCTAGAAGGTCCATCCGATCTTGAAATTCATTTCGATTAGGCTTTCGTTTTCATCAAATCTCGAGATTTCTCCGGTTAGCACTGTCCACACCTGGTCCGAACCTATTAGCACGCTTATGCCACCTGTAGTTACGCCGGTCGGCTGCATCAGTTCATCGGCAATGTTTTTCCCGGACTTTACAAAGGTCGCAACGAAGGATGATTCCATGCAGGTCACCTCAATGTCGTGGCAGATGTGGGGTATCACAAATGCCCGCAATACAACTTCACTCTCCGTGAACTGGCTACCTAGCCCGATTTCTACCACGCGACGTTTTTAGGTGGTTGGGTCCTCACGTTGGCGAACGTATCCAGCGCAATCGTGGTGAAACCAATGCTCCTCGGCCGAAGATGCGCACAAAGTTCCTCCGTCACAAAGGTGCGCTGGCTGCCGCCGTCGAAAACTCCTCTGACATATCTGCAGGCATCGTCACTCACTGCCCCGGCTCGAAAGGTTTGAAGAAGAACAGAGCTCCGCTGTTCATCGACAACTCGTTTGTCACCTTGAAAGGACACGCACACCGTCGTACTTGCATCGGTTCCCCCGGTATCCCGTCGTGCTTGTGAACGGCTTCTGTCGGGATCATACATACTCGAAGCGTGGCCTCCGCGATCGGCTACCGAGAAACGGCGCACCACCGGCTGCAAATCGCGGAGGCCACGCTCGAAGCATGACGACTGGCGCACTTGCCACATGACACTTTCCGACGACAATCTCGGGCTCTGTGCCCTTTCTATATGCAGCGGAAACATCTCATGCCCTTGGCCAAAAGTTGCTTCTTTTGCTGCAAAGAAATATCTGCCCTGCAGATTTCTGCCAGGTGTTGCGTGTACTTACAAAAGGCACAGCTTTCGGCTGTCTTGTTGGAGTGGTTTGTACAATACGGACGATGTCGCATTGTGGTCACGGAAATGGAAGCATTATGACCTGGTATATCCTCGTGGCCCTTGGTGGTCTTAAAATTGCTCTTCTCAAGGCTTTCCAGCTCCATGCCCAGAAACGTCAACAGGCGGTCGAGGTCAGTCTTTTCTTGAGAGGCGTCTGTACGTTGGGCAGATACTTGAGCGGCACACGTGCGGTGGTACTGAACGACAATTTCATGGGGTAGAGCCCGCAAAAAAATGTCGCCGAGCATCGATGAGAACGATGACTTCTTTAGACCCAGAATCTCGATGCCTCGTTTATTGACGAGCACATAATCGTAGACCTTGCGAAGCCCCACTGTGTCGCTGGAAGTCTTGACGGGGTTCGCCATGCGCAGTCTGGGGAAGTACTCTTGCTCAAGACGCGTCTTGTCATTAAGGGTTTTTTAGTATTCCGATAGCATTCTTGTAGCAAGCTTCTGTAGTTGGTAAACCGCTGACAGCTGACGCATCCTCTCCCTTTAAAAATAGTCGAAGATAATTGAATTTCTCGGAGACAGTAAGACCGCCGTATATGTCGATCATCTGATGAAACTGCTCCCAGAATCCGTTCCACTTGCAGAAATCTCCGTTGAAGAGAGCAATAGTCAGTTTCGGAAGGCTTGCCCCGTTTCTCTGTGGAGCGACAACTTGAGGATTCGGGTTCTCAGCGGTCGTTGAAATGACCGTCGCAGACTGTGACAAACGAGCGCTCTTGCTTTTCAGTTCGGTAAGAATGCGTGTCATGTGGTTTTGATACTCAATCACGCTGTTATACTCAGCCTGGAACGCGTCGTCCTCGATATAGCTTTCGAGCTCATTGTTGATCTTGTTAAGTTTGTCGTTGTCCGTTTTAGCCTTTCGCCTTTCGTATAACGACGTCAGTTGGAGTACCAAAGAGCAACTGTCCATATATATATATATATATATATATATATATATATATATATATATATAAGAAAAGAAAACTTCGAACAAGGTAAAAGCACGATTTTTGCCAACGGTTCAGCAAAGAGACTAGCTTTCGTCAGGGCAAGTCTCTTTGCTGAAACGTTGGCAACAATCGTGCTTTTACCTTGTCTAAAGTTTTCTTTTCTTGTGTTCTCTACCATCTTCAAAAGTTCAACTGCTCCCTGTAAATATATATATATATATATATATATATATATATATATATATATATATATCTAGAGAAAGATAAACTCACAAAGCGCGCAGAAATAGTATAAGTAAAGAGTCGGATACACAGTAAGAACAATAACAAACAAGGTTTACTATTGTTACTTGTTTGTTATTGTTCTTGCTGTGTATCCGACTATTTACTTATACTGTATATATATATATACATATATATGTTTATATGTATATATATATATACGACAGAAATATGAAGAATTTTTTGAGTCAGAAAAAAAGTGGTGAAAAAATGATGCCCGCCGGGTGCCAAAGGTAGCTTAAGAGGGTTCAACGCTGGTCGACCGCTCTCGACATGTAGAGAATCGAGTCACGGCCCGGGAGTTAAAAAGAAGGTCCCCTTCCCCCCGAGTAGTCCGAATGGCACTGGCTACCACCCCCAAGTGCTGGAAACAAAAAATACCTTAACATAAATACCCGAGAAAGGTGTTGGGAAACAGCCCTGCCAGTAGCGTAGTGGTGATCGCACCAGACGGGTATTCTGGAGGTCGTGGGTTCGGATCCCACCCGGCGGGGATTTTTTCAGCACTTTCTGACTCAAAAATTTTTCATCTATTTCTGTGACCCACCACAACCTCCCCTTTGCTTTCCGAGGTTTTCTTGACTGCCAGCCCTTATTTTCTGTCTTATATTTCACTGAGCCCCTCATTTCCCACATACATACATACATACACACACACACACACACACATACATATATATATATATATATATATATATATATATATATATATATATATATATATATATATATATATATATATATATATATATATATATATATATATCAGGGTGTCGAACCGGAACCGAACCGAACCGACAGCCGGAACTGAACCGCTATTTTTGCCTGAACTGAACACGAACCAAAACCGTTATTTTTTAAGCACGCTGACGCCGAACCGGAACTGAACCGAAAAAAGAAATAACAGTTGTCGGTTCATCCAGAAGTGGTTCGACCCTCCGTTTATTTATTTATTTATTTATTAGAGTACCATCAGGGCCCTTAGGGCATTAAAGAGGGGGTGGGTACAACATTTCATAACACACAAAGGAATAAGAACAAGGAGAAAAAACAAACAAAGAAGAAACAAGTGTCAGAAGCGCAAATTACGAAGGCAACATAAATCAACTGAAAAAAAGAATGCATTTGTAGTAAGAATTCAAGCATATAAAAGACATAGATAATGGAAAGCGCATAGAGTTACAAAAATTGCTGAGAAACTGCAGTCTTAAACAACAAAGGGTCTGTTATTGTTACAACGGAAGAGGGAAGGTGGTTCCAATCGGCACACGTTTTCGGTAAGAAGGCTGCTGAAAAGAATTTCGCGCGGCAAAACGGAATGGCAACCTTATGCTGGTGATCAATGCGTGATGAGTGGTACGATGGTTGTGAAATCAGGTCTCGCCTCATTGATGGGTGGTGAAAAAATATCTTATGAAAAAAATGAAGTCGTGCCAGTTTCCTCCGGACAGTTAAATTGGGTAGTGTCAAGGTTAAGATTTCATTTCTGATATGCTAGCAGTACGGGAATAATTAGAACAAATGATACGGGTTGAGGGGTTTGAACAGATTCTAACACGTTGATTAGATTGTGCTGCGCGGGATCCCATATAGCGGACGCGTACTCGAGCTTGGCGAATTAGTGATCGGTATAGTAGAATTTTAAGGGACAGCGGAGCGCGAGAAAAGTTGCGGCGCAAGTATCCGAGCGTTCGGTTAGCGTTATTACAGATGTAGGTAACATGCGTGTGCCAAGATAGGTTGTTGGTAATGTAAACGCCGAGGTACTTATATGAAGAGACATGGCTGGAGGGGGACTGCGTTAATTTTGTAGGTACAAGCGGGAGAAATAGATCGCCGGTTATTGACATGCACTTAGATTTGTTAGAGTTGAGTGTCATAAGCCATTTATTGTACCAGGTTGAGACAGTCTCAAGGTCTGCCTGTAGGAGTCGGTTATCTGATTCGTTGGTTATTTCGCGGTAAAGGACACAATCGTCTGCAAATAGCCTTATAGAGGAGTTTAATACTGTCGGGGAGATCATTAATATATATAAGGAAAAGTAAGGGCCTAAAACGGAACCTTGCGGTACGCCAGATGTTACTTTAGAAGAGGTGAGTTATAGTCATTAGTTGTTACAAACTGAGTGCGATCAGTCGGAAAGTATTCAATCCATTTAATATTGTTCGGGTCAATGTTTAAGGCACCAATTTTCAGGAGGAGTAATTGGTGAGGTACTGTATCGAAAGCCTTTTGAAAGTCAAGAAAAATGCAATGCACAAGTGAGCCGCGATCTAAAGCTGATGCTATGTCATTAGTAAAATAAAGAAGTTGGGTTTCGCATGAGTAACTTTTTCGGAAACCGTGCTGGTAGGGAGTAAAAAAGGAGTTTGATTCTAGGAAGGAGACAAGGTTGGAGAAAATTGTATGTTCTAACATTTTACAAGGAACACTGGTTAGGGAAATTAGTCTGTAATTGAGAGGAGACTGTGTGTTCCCAGACTTGTGCAGAGGGACCACCTTCCCCACTTTCCAGTCAAGCGGCAAAGTGGAGCTCTGAATAGATTGCGAAAAGATTAGGGACAAATAAATTGATGAATACAGTGCAGTATTTTTTAGAAACTTCGAGTTGATTTCATCTACGCCACAAGAAGAGGATAACTTAAGGTTGTGAATTAAATGTTGCACTCCAACGGCATCAACGGTCACAGGATACATAGGTAAAAAATCACGACTAGGCATTTGTGGCAACGCAGATGCAGAACAATTCGAAAAAGAAGTAACAAAAAAATCATTTAATGCAATGCAACAGTCTTCACAGCGAACTGGCTGCCCGTCTGAGTTCGTAAGCGAAATGTTTTTCTTTTCACTAGGTTTAACAGTTTTCCAAAACTTAGAAGGGTTGGTTGCAAGAATTGAGGGAAGGGTATTATTAAGAAAAACGCGCTTGGCTTCCTTGATAGCTGCTCTGTAATTCGGAAAGGACGGATTTGTACACGTGCCAACGGGCGAACGAGTTAGTCTGCTTTGCCTGACGGAACAACCGTTTCTTTTTATTCCGCATTTTTTTAAATCAGTTGAGAACCAAGGGGAGCGTTGGCGACCCTTGATAACGTATGTGGGAATGTATCGCGTGATTAAAGATTCAACTTTCATTCTGAACAAGTTCCAGTTTTCTTGAACAGTGCGATCAAAGAAGCCATGAGCAAAGCTCTCAAAATGCGATTCGAGTTCCCTGTTGATTGAGTCATAATCGCCGCGTGAGTAGTCTCTTATTGTTTTCCGATTGTTTGACCGACGCCTTAAAGAACCTGTAAGATTGAAGTGCACGAAACAGTGGTCACTTATGCCTGGGATATATCAAATAGAATGCACAAGGTCTGGTACAGTGGTGAGAATGAGATCAAGAACATTTGATGAAGTAGGGCCCATTTTTGTTGGCTGCGTTACGAGTTGGGTGAGGTTAAAGTCTTCGCACAGTTCCACAAAATGTAAACTGTCTGCTGAAGTTGTGCTTGACGAAGAACAAGGAAGTGACCAGTTTATTTTCGGGTAGTTAAAATCGCCTAGGAGCAGAACAGGTGTATGCGGGTGCCTTTTGACAATATCATTCAAAACATCGTGCAGCTGCTCGCAAAACACTGGTGTCGCAGTCGGAGGGCGGTAACAGCCACAAATTATGACATTTTGATAGTTGACATGGACGGAAACACAAACAAATTCTAAAGGTGATGCTATTACTACTGGGCTAGAAACTATATAATCAGCTACGGCTATAAGGACACCACCTCCTGGCGATTCGTCTCGATCACATCTGTTAATGGTATAATTATTGATATTGCACAGTCAATGCAATTCAGGGCGTTTTTTCTTTCACGTACCATCAACTTCGTACCCGCTCACGCACTTTCCCCTCCAGACAACTGAACACTATCACGCTCTATGTAACAACAGGGGAAATGAATGAGTACCAATGTAGCAATGGTCTGTCGCTGCTGGAAGCCCGAGCGTAGTGCAAGCTGACCAAACAAAATAGCATTCTCCGCAGCTTGCAGGGGATATAAAACGACTTTGCCGTTCGCTAGCTGCGACTTAAGTGGAGCAATCAGGCTACAGGAGTGCTCCACTGCGCAACAGCGAAAGCCCCCACACGGTGTGTGCAACCCGTTTGCATTTCATCATTTGTTTAAAAGGTCTGACCCCTGCAAATTGTTAACACCTGACAAGTGTGGCCGCATGAGCTGCTCAGAGGCTAAGCCGTTTGCTGCTGACCACAAGTGGCCTTCAATCTCCTTTCCCCACGACCGTTTTTCTGGAGTAGGTTGAAATCGAGAACGCCCGTGTATCAAGATTTTGATGCTAGTTTACAATCACGGGCTGTTTAAAATAAGTCTGCCGGCTTGCAATATAAACTGCGCCTCGAACCAAAGATTTAGCACGGGGCATCGAATCCGCCAATTTTTTATTGTGTTTACACAGAAAGCAACAAAAAAGAAAAGGCGAATCACGTTGTTTTAAAATATCGCGCAAGAAGAAGCAAAACCGAATAAATAAAAAGCACCAAAACGTGGATATTGCTCTATACTTTTTCTTTGCCCTATCTTTCACAACCAAACGTGTCATCAATAGGAAGGAAGTGAGTTCCGTGGTCAGATTTTGGGGACAGTACAGTGGACAAGTTTATTTATTCATTTATTTATTTGAATACCTTCAATGCCCAGAGGGCGTTACAGAAAGGAGTGGTTAGGTTTACAAAACAATTGTACACGGGGATATTAGTCATGTTACACTATAAATGTGGTTTACATTAAGAAAATAATAATGTTTCCACAAATTATACCAAAGTAATAGCAATATAGAGGCTCAAACAATGAATTAAATACAAATCGAGCACATGAACTAATGCAATGCGATTTAAAAAACCACATATCAAATTACATCAGCGTATGAGACCAAAACACAAGCAGAAGAAAATACAAAACGAACATACGAACACAGGAAAAAATAAACCCATCTACCAAAAAGGAATCAGTATAAAAGATCGCGAGACCGAATACATGTTCCATAAATATACAATGCACGCGTGTAAACAACAAGAAGAGAAAGAAAAGTTTAATGGGTACGAAAGTAGCATTCGGCGGCCGTTCGAAATGCCCGCGCATCGGTGATTGTGGCGATATAGGTTGGCAGGTGGTTCCATTGTTTCGATGTTTTCGGGATGAAGGAATCAAAAATTATATTTGTATTGCAATGCGGAACTTTAACCTTGTAGGGGTGATCACTGCGTGGTGATATATATGATGGACTACTTACCAGTTCGTTTCTTAAAATTGGATTACAGTGGTAGATCTTGTGAAATAGATTCAATTGAGCTGCTTTTCTGTGCAAAGAAAGATTGGTTGAGGTTAAGGGTGAGTTTCATAGATGTTACACTTGACATGCGAGAGTAGTTGCCCAAGATAAAACTTGCGCTGCGATTTTGAATGAATTCTAAAGCGTTAGTAAGATAATCGAATCCTGGGTCCCATACTGCGCAGGCATATTCTAAGCTTTGGACGAATCAGTGTTTTGTAAAGTATTAATTTCAGGTCAGAAGGGGCAGCAGAAAAGTTACGTCAGAGGTACCCAAGGGTCCTATTAGCATTGTTAATTATGTAATTCACGTAAGTTTCCCAAGATAAGTTATGAGTTATGCGGACTCCTAGATATTTATATGTCTTACTCTCTTCAAGTTGGGGGCTTTCAATAGTGTAAATGGAAGCTTCAGGGGGGTTCAGACTCCGGGAAATTCTCTATGTTTTACATTTAATAATGTTTAGACGCATTTTCCAATTATTACACCAGTTAGACACTTTGTTTAGATCACACTGTAGCAGTGACGAGTCAGAATGTGAAGAAATGGTTCGGTACAGTACACAATCATCTGCAAACAATCTGATGGAAGAGTTATTTGAGCTGGGTAGATCATTGATATAAATTAGAAAGAGAAGGGGGCCGAGTACGGATCCCTGAGGCACGCCTGATGTGACTGAACAGAAAGAAGAGTCCAAATCATTAGCGGTTACAAATTGTGTTGTATTACACAAAAACATTTTTCAATCCAAGATACAATATTAGGGTCCAGATTTAACTTTCGAAGCTTCATGCAAAGTAACTGATGAGAAACAAGATCGAATGCTTTGGAGAAGTCCAAGAATATGCAGTCAACAAAACACCCATTATTTAGAGCAGAGAAAAGGTCATGTGTGAAAGAAATGAGCTGGGTCTCGCAAGAAAATGATTTCCTAAAGCCATGTTGGCATGAAGAAAAAAAAAAGAATTGTTTTCCAGAAACTTAATCAGGTGGGAATAAATTATGTGTTCAAAAAGCTTACATGGGAAGCTAGTTCATGAAATCGGACGGTAATTTAATGGGTTGTGCGTGTCACTGGACTTGAATAATGGGACCACCTTGCCAATCTTCCAATCGTCAGGTAACGTGTTCGAGGTTAATGACTGGGTGAAAATCTGAGCAAGAATTATGGATGAACATACTTCGGTGCTTTTGAGAAATTTTGAATTTATTCCATCTACTCCCGATGACGATGATAATTTTAAATTCCTGATGAGCGGTATGATTCCACCCCAATCAATAACAACTCGTTCCATTGGTGGAAAATCGACCGCTTCAATGGGACACATGTTAGTACTTGGGGATGGTTGAGTAAAGACCTTCTTAAACATGTCATTCAAAACAAAACAGCTTTTGGAATGAGGGATGACGGCACCGTTTTCATCAACTAAAGATACTGCGTTGTTTTTTAGGGCACCGATTATAGTCCAGAATTTCTTGGTATTTTCAACAAGCAACAAGGGAAGTGTATTTTTGAAGAAAACGCGCTTTGCTTTTTTAACTGCGTCCTTGAAAACATTTATTACTTTGGCGGTACGTAGCCCATGCATCGGGGCGGTTGCACTTACGCGCTTTGCGAAACAGTCGCTTCTTTCTATTTAAAAGGCGCTTGAGGGAAATATTAAACCAAGGGGCACGGTGTTTTCAAGGAATGACGCGCGAGGGAATATACTATTTTATCAGAGTGAATTTCATCTTTAAAAAGGGCCCAATTAGTATTTAGTGTACGTTCATAAAATTGGAGCATGAAATCATCCATGAACGCTTCAAGCTCAGTGTTAATAGCTGCAAAGACGGCCTTGCGATAATCCCTGATGCGCTTTGCTTTACTGGCGGTTCATTTAGTATCTGTGTTTACAGAGAAGTGAACAAAACAATGATCACTAAGACCTGGCGTGAGGGCGAGCGAGTGGACGAGATCTGGTGAAGTGGTTAAAACTAGGTCAAGTACATTAGTGCTTGATAGGGAAGTGCGTGTCGGTTGGGTTACAAGCTGTGAAAAATGAAAAGTGCTACACAAGTCAAGAAATTCTGTTGCTTCACGGGAGGAACAAGAAATGTTCGGGCCACTGTCGCAGCAATTTATTTGAGGGTAATTGAAGTCAGTCTAAAAGGAAGATTGGACAGTTGGGGAATCTTAGAATAATGGTGTTTAGTACGTCATGAAGATCACTGCAAAATGATGAGGGGGCATTGGGTGGCCTATAACAGACACAAAAGATAGCGTTTCGGTGCATGATGCGAACACATGCGCCACACGCTTCCAACGGAGTTGCAAGCGGAATATGGAACGACTGAAGATGATCGGCGACAGCAATCAGGACACCTCCTCCCGACCTTGTGCCTCTATCGCATCGATAGAAGCAAAATGATTTATCGCATTAAAAAATTTCGCTGCACAAAACCTTCGCAGACAACCACGTCTCCGTTAGAATAACTACATCGGCAATTACAAATGTCGATAATGCTGAGCACGATGTCACGGGTTCGATTCCCGGCCGCGGCGGCCGCTTTTCTGATGGAGGCGAAAAGCAAAAACGCCCGTGTGTACGAGATTTCGGCGCACGATATAGATCCCCAGGTGGTCAAAATTAATCCGGAGCCCTCCACTACGGCGCGCTTCATCGCCTGCGTTGCGTCGGCGCGTTAAAACCCCCCAATCAATCAATCAATCAAATGTCGATAAATGAGGACAATTCATCGCGCTTATATACAACGCTGCGAATGTTCGAAAATAAAAACGAAACTTCATTCACGGAACTACTAACATTTAGCTATGAAGAAGCAGTGCTGGGCATGCCTATTTGAGTGTCCATGACAGCGCCAGGCGGAGAGGCGTAATCGTCGTGAACGTTACTTTCGCACACAGTGTCAGTGGACGGAACATAAACATAGCATTTCTTGTTAATTATCAATTTGTTATAACAAATGAAGAACTGTTTGCCGCTAGCTTTACCAAACTCAATTAACTTCCTCCGCGTGCTTCGAGTCGACATGCAGAAGTCTTCACTAACGCTCACTTCAGAAGCTTTTAGTTGTGATCGGGAAGAAAATATAGAATCCTTAGTTTTGAAATGCGAAAATTTGACTATTACAGGCCGGCATTTATTTGGAACAAAGTTTCCAAGGCGATGGGCGCGTTCGATTGCCTCGTCCGGCAGCTGAATTTTCAAAGCAGAAGATAATAGATCGCGAATCTTGGTCTCGGATTCGGTCCAGGATTCGGTCATGCTGTCGGAACAGTCCGTAAAAAATGAGATTTTGGAGACGAGATCTGTCTTCGAATTCATCCAGACGACGAGTTAATGATTCTGTTTCGCTGCGCACAGCATCAGAAACCGATTGACAGATGTCAAGTCCAGAAGAGCCATCGGACGCGGCAATCTTTTCCTCCACTGCCATCAGCCTTTCATTAATGTCGGCTACTTTTTTTTCAAAGTTCAGTTGAATTTCCTTAACTTGATTTAGCGGTGAAAGCACCTCTCATGATTCTTGTCAATCTTTGCATTCAGCGATTTCAAAAGGGACAAGACATCATTAGTATCCTCGTTATCTTTCTTTACACTATTTGAAGGTCCAGGGTTTTCTTCAACGTCACCACCTAAGAGCAATAACTTTACAACGAAAACACAATCGAAAAATATGACAAAAAAAGTACTTTGGCATGGGACGAGCAGCAAGCAGACGTTGCTGGAGCGTTTAGAAAACAAAGAGAGGCGCGGACCAACCTGTGCAAGATAGCAGAGGAGAACAGACGGAACCGCATGACAGCCGCTCTCCCATGCCCACTGAGGGTTCGGGTGGCTGGGTCGTCCTTATATAGGCGCTGATGAACCGATGTCGACGTCGATGGGGTAGACACGAAAGTTGAAGGCAGCAGGATTGTGCCGCGATTGTCAGCGGCACACGGGCACTCTCCAACCATCTGTTGCGCAGAACACGATGACGTCAGGGGCGCATCCGTCCTGGGTAGCGCTTGACACCTGCCGCTAGTTGAGAGAGAGAGAGAGAGAGAGAGAGATAATATTTTATTCGCAGGTAGAAAGTGAGGAGGAGTTGTAGGGAGCGCTGCGAGATTCAGAGGCCTCGGTCCAGGCTTCTGCTGACGGCTTCTTGAATGAAGTCAATCAGGCCGCGTTGCTCCTCTTCTCGTCTAGGTGAGGTCAGCCATCTCTAGTGTATTGTTTTCTAAATTGGATGTATTGGGGGCACTGCCAAAGAATGTGGTCTTGGGTATTTGTAATTTTGCACTGTGAACATGATGGTAAGGGTGTTGTTTTGCATATCTGATGAGATGTAGCCTCGCAGGTGTTTCGAGTGTTCCGGCTTGTGCTTGTCGGAATAGGGTTTGCTGCTGTCTTGTTAGGTTAGGGTGGGAGCTGGGAGTAGTCGTTTCGCTGTTTTGTATTCTTTAAGGTGAAGTTGCGGGTGAGTTGGCTCCTGAGAGGTCGGACTTTGGCAGCCGTTGCTGGGAGCCCGGATGTATGCGTCTCGGGCAAGCTGATTAGCCTTTTCGTTTCCCAGTACCCCGGCGTGGGCCAGGAATCCAGTACAGCTTCACAGTTCCTTGAATATGCTTGAACAGGTGTGCCGCCGAGCGGATATATGACCGGAGTCTAAGAGTCGACATGCCCTCTTGTTGTCGGTATAGATATTTAGGGGACAGGCTGGTTGGGAGAGGTGGATAACAGCTTTACCAATGGCGTATAGTTCCGCTTCTTCTGCTGAGTTGAACTGTTGTTCCCTTCTGTATAGGATCTGTTGAGCACCGTCCAGTACGCGACAGCCCACGAAGTGCCTTTTCCCGCCGCGTCCGTGTATACATGCATTTGCTGGGGTTCTCTTTCCGGTTTCTTATTGAAATATTTGGCCCTGATGGCTCTTCGCTCTGCGTGTCTAGTGCCGTCCCATATTACTGGGAATGGGTGCTATCTTTAACTGCTGTCTGTCTATAGGTCTATCTTGCAGTAGTCGTGCACCGTTGCTTGGGAATCATAGCCGATCGATTGCAGGAGTTGAATTCCGGCCTTGCTTTGCCTCAGTCCTCCTAAGTTGGTTGTGTTTGTGGACTGAGACAATTTCCTCAATGGTGGCTGTGGTGCCCATGTCCTCGATTACCTTATTACAGGCGGTTATCGGTAGTCCTAAAGATATCTTTGAGGCTTTTCGTAGTAGAGTGTCCAATGTCTGCATTTGGGTTTTGTTGACGTTTGTATAAGGAATGGAGTATCTTATGCGAGATGTGATGAGTGCTTCCTTAAGCCGGAGTAGGTCTCTTCTTTAAGTCCTCTCTGCCTATTGGAGACACGTTTCATAAGTTGGAGTAATTGTTCTCCTTGCTTTAGAATCCTGTTTACTGTGGTGTGGCCCCCGCCATCCTTCTGGAAGTGTTGGCCAAGAATCTTGATAGTTGGCGGGGTAGGGATGGCTGTGCCCTGTAGCGTAAGCTGAAGGGGGGGTGGCTTCCATCTTCTGTTGGTAACCATCAGTAGTTCCGTTTTTTTCCGTGGAGCATGTCAGGCCAATTGTTTCGGCTGCTTCTTGGACTTTATTGTGCGCCTCTTGTAGTTGTGTTTGAATATGTCCAGGGGAGCCTGTCTTCATCCATATGGAGATGTCATTCTGCGTACATGAGGTGATGTACGTCTTCCACCTGGTTTAGCGCCCTGTGAATTTTAAGGGCTGCAAGGTTGAACAGGGTGGGAGATAGTACTGCACCCTGTGGTATGCCTCGTTGCGGATGGGGGAACGGTGATGTCTCATGTTCACCTATGGAAATCACGAGAGAGCGTCCTCGTAAGAAATCCCTGACGTAGTTGTACAGGCTTGGTCCACAGTTGCTGGCGGCCAACTCCTCTAATATGGCATCGTGGTCCACGCAATCAAATGCCTTCTTGAGGTCAACTGCGAGTATGGCCTTGAGTTGCGCCAAGCTTGGTTCAGCCATAACTTCTTCGTGGAGTGCTAGGAGGGCATCTTGTGTCGACAGATGTTGTCTAAATCCCAGCATGTTGTACGGAATGACATCAAGTTCTTCAAGGTGATCGTGCAAGCGCTGTAGCACCATACGTTCCATAAGTTTACCTACGTTTGAGGTGAGCGTTATAGGGCGTAGATTGCTTGCAGCGATGCTTTTGCCTGGTTTAGGTATGAAGATCATTCGTCCTTCTTTCCAGGCTGGATTCAGCAGTTTTTTCCCCGTCCACACTTGGTTGATTTCTACCAGAAGTGTCTGGCGGTCCATATCTCCTAAATTACGTAAACAGGGTGTCGTCATCATGTCTGGTCCTGGTGCTTTGTTTCCCGCACATTTGCTTATAGCTGCATTGAGCTCGGCAAGATTGAACTCTGTATCCATACACGGATTATTTGGGCCACTGTATTCCCTATAGTTTGGTTGTACATGGGGCGGGATATAGGTCTCTTTCACGGTTTTAAGAAGTTCTTGGGGGTCGTCGTACTCTTGGATGAGTCGGTGTATTTTCTGTAGGGTTGAAGTTTTGGTGGTGGTTGGGTTAATAAGGGCTCGGAGCAGCGACCAAGTTTTCTTCATACCCATCGTTCCGTGAAGTTGGTCGCAAATTCGATGCCATTTTTCCGTATAGGCTTGCGTCGTGTACTCTTGAATATGTTTGTTTAGCTTTGTAATGCGTTTCCTAAGATTGCGGTTCGTTTTGCATCGCTTCCACCGCTTGACAAGACCGTTACGGGCTTCCCAGCAGTGGGCCAAGTGTATGTCTATTGGTGGTTCGTCTTCGTATTGAGTGAAACTTTTGGTATGCTTCTGTACATCTCTAAGTAGATCGGTAGTCCACATCTGGATATCATCGTACGTTTTTTCAGTACGCATGGCACGTACCTTGTCCCACTCAGTTATACGTGCAGTTTTCCATTTTATGCGTTGTGGCGTGGTGGAGATTATTAGGCTGATAATTGCATGATCGCTGTTAAGGTACTCTTGCGTGTGCTGCCATCGTATGCCAATGCCTTTTGAGCAGAACGTGAGATCTGGGGTTGTATCTCTCTCCACGGAGTTGCCTAGTCGTGTGGGCTCTTTCAGGTCATTGTGGAGAATGTACTGGTGGTTTTGAATCATCGTCAGGAGGCGCTGACCTTTTTTGGTGTTCTTTGAATATCCCCACGCTGTATGTGGCGCGTTAAAGTCACCCATGAGAATGTGTTTTCGCTTGGAGTGATGACCTGTGCAAGATAGCAGAGGAGAACATGACGGAACCGCAAGACGGCCGCTCTCCCATGCCCACTCCCTTTATTATAGTTTCCTTTATTATTATTATTATTAATATTATATTATTATTAGTGCTTGTAACGCTGAACTTCGTTTTTCCATTTGAAACTTCCTAACATTTTGTTCAAAACCTTGTTTTATGTGTATACTCTATCTCCGTCATGTGCATTGAGTATTTGCTTGTGTATTTTCAATTTTTCACGTGCCTTCAACGTTTGCTGGCCGGGTGTCATGCTTCTAACATAGGCTTCCTTTTTTTTTGCTGTTTGCTGTTTTGCTTTCTGGGATCTCTGTAACTATTTTTATCTTATTGTTTCTTTCATATATATGGTTTTCTGTGTTGTGTTGTCTTAATTTTAGTTTGTTTTTATGAATGCTTGTATATGGTGTACCAGTACCAAGACCCTAGGGTTGTTCCTGGGCACCAAAAATAAAGTTGATTGATTGATTGATTGATTGATTGATTGATTGATTGATTGATTGATTGATTGATTATTATTATTTATAGTTCCCTTTATTATAGATCCAAATAACGTCAGATGTTCCAGAGAAAACTGTTAAGGTGCGCACTTAATCCCTTGGCAAGAAACTGCAGCCCTCGACCTTGTCTTTAAAGCAGAAATAGTAATAAAGCAGATGACACGTGCAGAAAGGCAGGCCGGTACTTCACACTGTTTTATTGCCCCTGAGATCATCTTTTCTGCTTGGTCTGCAGTTTTGTCCCTTTCAGATCTGCTTTTCTTCGAAGGTGCACTTGTACTGACTGCCAACTCGCTGCCTTACTTCTACTGCTACTCGTTCCCGAGGGGAGTACTGCTGTGGACGAATTAAAGAGCGTCTACCCAAAAAAAGTCCCCTTTCATGCTCCCTTTCATTTTGTAACCGCACAATGTGGTATAAGATACCGCAATGTAGCACGCGGAACGATGGCCGGGAGTCAGGCGGTACGATGACATACTGATTGTACGACATTGTAGCCGGTATGACATACTGATGACATACTGATCCGGTATAGCTATAGGCATCGGTCACTGCTCAGAGGGCGCGACGAATAAGTACACCCAGCGCCGCCCCGCGGAAGCTTGAGCTAACTTTGGGTCGGTGAGAGGCAGACTGCGGCCGCGCGTTCATATATTCGGCACCTCTCGGCTCGTTTTTGAAAGGTGTCTCGACCTTGAAAACTGTTCTGGCAAATAGATTCCCCGTGTCTCAAGTGCTTCTGTGCGATTTCCGGACAATTACGGGGCTCAACTACTACTGTCGGCCTCTCGTGCGCGAGAAGTTACAGAGATTGTACGGTCTCGCACGCGTGTGCGCCGTGAAAGAAATTGACGGGACAGACATCGTTGCGAATTCCCATTCTCAGCAAGGGAATGTTATTTACAGCGCCAATTCAGGTCAGTAGGTAGCGTATACAACGGCGCTCCACGACAGAAGCGTGTTTGTGTTATTGTTTCCTCTGTTCGCGCAACCACACTACAGTTACTTTTTCGGTTGCCCTTCTTCAGCTCGGTTGGTGTTATCACCAATCAACAGCGCATTCCAAATGTTATTAGCTGTTGATAAAGTAAACGCAGTTCCACACAGTTCGAAATCTACTGCGGAGCGGCGGTTGTCTTTACTAAGATTCCGTTTAGTTTCAGCTTCTATCTTGTGAGTAATGTTAGAGCCGTCTTAGCGGCTAATTGTGATACAGTTTGTTCAGGCCGTTCGGAATTCTACAAAAAAGTATTTCCTCCTCCTCCACATCCTCTGCTTAAACAATATTAAACTGAACTTTCAGAGTACGCAATACGCATTAAAGAATTCTCCTCTCGATCCTCTGCCTAAACAATAATAACTTTCAAACAACTAACAAATAACAAAAAACAAATAACAAAAACAACTTTCAGAGTACGCAAAACACATCAAAGAAGTCAGCGCGAGTGAATGCAACCTTGCCTTTGATAGCTTTCTACGTCCTCTCTTGGAATGCGTGGCCGAACTATGTACACTTCGGGGAAGAAAGTACGGCAGTAAGCGGGATGCGTATTGACCGTCTTGACATTGCTTTTGGCATCACCCGCGAAGTGCTGTGAATGCATATTCTTGTGCCGCCTTTTGGAATTCATTCGGTGCCGTGAATGTCGCTAAAAAAGGTTACTGCTGATAAAACAATAGAGGCGGAAGCGGTAATACCTTGTGTTATGCTACTACGACGACATGCGATTCATCGCAGCGCGTGATGTGTATGAACACTGAAAGCAAACGTTTTAGTTTTACGGCCCTTCGTGTCTGATCCGCGCATAAACGGTAATCGTACTCATAAGTTTACTCCTTCCAGTGACAAAACATGTCATGACTTTCTTACTTCCTTGACTTTTCTTACTGCTAAAATCATTTCATGCGACGGTTATTCTCCAACTGCTGCCCGAGCTGAGAAACCTGTACAGAACGATGGCAGGCTGCCTTTCGCTATTGTGGCTGTCCTTCGCGCAGCAGTAGCGGCGCTGCCACTAATTCTTTCCTGCAGCCTTTTGATCCTTTCGGACCCTGCAACTTGCAATTATAACTATGTTTCTTAAAAAAACTTCCGCCACACAACGTCGAACCGCACGCAGCGCGTGTGTTTTTACGTGCGCTGAACGGCCGGTCGCGACATCCACCGACCCAGAGTTGCTAAGCGGCGGCGAGAGGCGGTGCTGAAGTCACGCGCAAACTGCAGTGTCCGGTTCCTATAGCAAAAGGAATTGAAGTGGTCAGAGCAATAATGCAGTGACTAAGCGTTAACTGAAGCGTACTTTTAACAAAAGTGTGGCTAACACATTCGATAAGGGAAAAGCTAACAAAATATTTATGTGCCTGTTGTAGGATTTTTCCGTTTTGTTACAAATATAAAAAATTGGCGCATTGGTATTAGGCACTGGTATTTGAACACGCCAGTACGCAAGCCTAAATTTAAGGCTTCAAGGTTAGCGTGATGGGCGATTCCTTAGCGATGATTGCGATTTCAACAAAAAAAGGAAAGGGCAGAAAACATATCCCACCGTCATATCTCTTGGCGGTGGATTTAGGAATAGTCGCTAGGACAACATGAAATCTGGGCGAGAAAGTAGGCGGTAAATCGTCGCCACTTCATCTGTTTTTCTAATATCTCGTAATTGTTTAAAGTTTTCGTTGCAATCGCACCACTGCCCTTGCGGAACAGCAGCATTTTTAATTTTTTTTTGTATTTGATTTAACTGTTGGCTTAAACTACTAAATGATTTTTTCTAAACCGGTTCGCGAACCGGTTCAAGCTCCCGAACTGGTTCGCGAACCAGTTCGGTACGTGATTTTGTCGAACCGGAACTGAACCGGAACGAAACGATTTCGCCTGAACCAGAAACGTCACCGAACCGGCATTTTTTTTTGGTTCGACGCACTGATAAATAATATATTATATATATATCCGCCGTTTTTCCCGCTTCCCAAAAGACGGCGGATTGCTGCTCGGCTGTTTATCGCTGTATTAGAAGAATAGCAATCATACCTCATTCGGCAGCACAAAAACAGTCAAAAACGCCAAATAGCCCTGGCAATATGGACTGCAGCTTTGATATATCAAAGTGGCAGTCAGAGCGATTTGGAGTTTTTTACAGTGTTTTTATGATAAATAGGTAAATTATTTATGATAAATAGGTAAATTATATGATAAATAGGTAAAAATAGCAGTCGAGCTGAAATTAGCCGGTTTTCTTTTTTCCTTTTTTTTCTTTTGAAGGTTATCATGCTTTGTTACGGCCAACGCCTCAGCGGCACTGTTGATGCTGAACTAACTTATTCTACGGGCTATACAATATACCCCGCAATTTGTTTTTGAGAGTAAGACAACGCCGCATATAAAACTTTCCTTGGGCCGACTTCAACACTTGGATTTTTCTAACGAAATCCTTTAGGAATAGCAGTACCCTTTTTTTCTCAGGTTAGAAACAGCTTGCGTGACGTTATTATTGATGCTTTCCATCTCGTCGGTGCTTTGCTCAACCTAGTATTCAAGTTATCTCGCTTTCCTCTGAAGCCTGCGCTGCTTTCTGTTCTGAATCATTGGAAAGGGGTTGCTTTATCCCGCAAGTTTCATGCTCGTGGTCCGTGCGGCAGATCGGAACACTCAAATATTGAGCCTTTCTTCATTTTCTCCGTCAGCTTTTTGTTTAGTATTTAGTTTGGCCCCGTGCGAATGACGGGATCGTTAATCCATTCTTCGTTCCTCTTCTCGTTCTCCTTTCTTTGTGTGCGCCCGAAGTCTTTTCGAGCTTCAAGTTTCGTCTCTGTCCTGACGTCCTCCCTTGTTTCGTGCAGTACTTTCTATTGAATGGACAGAAAATAATCAAAACAGTGAGGGACTGTGACGGTGAACTCTTTTAGGGAAATGTCCCAGCCCCGTCATTAAAAGCAGAGCATAGCAGTAGGAATAGACCATATTCGCGCTTTCTTCCGGCTATATCAAAGGAGGAAACGAGGAAGCAATGCAGCCGCGTTTCCCCTCGAGTACGGTAAAGCAGCAAATGGCGTCGCTTGCAGACGACTGCTGAATACGGCTTCTGCTAACGAGTTCGCGAGTGAGAGGAAGCGGCGAGCTGCTTGATGAATAACTGCAGAATCTTTCTTTACGGCACCGGTTAAGATCGCGCAGTTTGTTTTTTCTTTAGTTAGACTGTGTTTTGTTACCTTTTTCGTCTCAGCCGAACCTCACGTCACTTACCCCCTTTCTCATTTCGTTCTGCTCATTTTTGTCCTTAGTCCCGGCCGCTAGATTTCGTCGATGTGAGGACACCCTGAAGACGGCGTCTCATTAACGGTCCTGCTTCGGCCCGCTTTGTTCTATGAGAAAAGAACGGTGGAGTGCAAGAACTGCACCTGCCTCCTCAGAGAGAGGTTTCGGTTCGTTCGTTTTAAATTAAAAGATAGGTCCTATGCTCGGAGAACAATTATTTAAATGAAAGCGTTTTATGTTTCAGGGGTAAAATCAGATTCGCTTGGGCTCTTGTTGATCGGCCACAAAAATGTCCAAAGGCGCATAGAATAAAAGCAAGCCCACAGAGCTCGGGTTCACAAAATTATCAGCGAGGCTTCCTTAAACAAAGTACGTTGACGGCTTTGAAAATAACATTTAATATATTTCGGTCCAAATAGGAATCGAAACCGCGCATCCTGGGTGAGGGACGAACTATCCCGTCGCCAAAGTTTCTGTTCGTTACCGTGCCTCATCGGACATTACACAAACTATGGAGGTCCTCAACCTAGTGGTGAATGTTAATAAAGCTTTTGCCCTGGCTTAAGTGGGCAGTTATTATTGGTAGAGTTTCGTCATATTTAAATCATTTGTCAGTATCTTCACACACATGTGTGGCATCCTCCTTCCCCAGCACTTGCGAAGTATTTCTGACTGTCTTTCTGCTTCTCCATATGTAATGGAGATCAAGGAAGGTTACATGCCGTAGAGAGAGTCTCATGATCAACTTAAAACACTGCCGACCGTTTTAAGTGAAGGGCACATTCTCGTAAAGGGCGTCGACGAGGGGTCTCGTAAAAAGAGAAAATCGAGAAATAAATGTGCGCCAATTCACCCTGCAAAGTTGGTTGGAAAGCGAAGCTGTAAACGACATCCACAACAATTACCCATGTGACGTCACTTGAATTCACACAGGTGGCTGTACAAAACAGTGAAACCATAGAGAAGTGAAGTGCACTTAGCCACACCTTTATCACTTCAAAGAGATATTCTTTCCTTAGGTCAAATCAGCGCATGATCCAGGAGTGATGGTTGGTTGAGTTGTATTGGTAAAGCACACGAGTGGAAACTCTTTCTTATAGAATGAAAGGAAGCTCAAACCCGGTGTTAGACGATCTCACTTCTCCGTCTCCGCCGCTGCCGACGGAGGCGACAAGATCGGCGGCAAAGACGGGGGAGAAGTTGGATACCATGCGGTGGTGTGAGCTTCCTCTAATATTTACTAACTCCGCTCATGCCGCTACACGTGCGCGAGCGGAGGGCACAGCGGCGCGAAAGGTCGCGTGATGCTATCACGTGGCATTCAGCGAGAAAGCAGCCGGTGCATTCCTTGCTCAATACAGCAGGTCATTTGATGGGTAAAATGTCGTGGGTCAAGAGCTTCGAGTTCATTTTCTTATTGGTGCACTTCCACGGATTGCGGATGATGAATGTGCTTAGGTTTCCGGCCCTATACACTGGAAGAGATTAAGATTGCCATTTCTTCGCTTAAGACACCCCTGGACCGGATGGACTGAGCGGGAAATTTTATCAGAACTTTTATGATATCCTTGCTCCAGTCCTCGTGGACATATTCATAGCCGCATACAATCACGGTGTTTTGCCACGAACCTTTTACTTAGGGCACACATTGTTAATACCCAAAACTGCGGATGAACACATGCTGAGATCTGTAAAAGGCTATCGGCAAATCTGCCTCTACATTGTTGACTATAAAATATTTGCAAAAGTTTTATCTAACCGTATTCAACAGATAATTTCTAGTTTAGTGGGGTCTCACCAAACGTGCGGTATTCCGAACAGAAGTATTCAAACGAATATACCTATTGCTTCGTTCTATATTGGAATGCATGTCTCATTCGGTTGAACCGGTGGCCCTTATACAAATTGACCTTGCAAAAGCATTTGATCGAGTGTCTCACGATTTTTTATTCGCACCTTTGGAAGCGGCTAATGTAGGTGATGTGCTGTATCGAAGGCATTTAGCTTAGCTACAAGAATTGTACTACACAACTTGCCGTCAATCGCGTTCTCTCGAAGCCACTTCAGATCCGGTCGTCTGTTAGACAGGGCTGTCCCCTATCGCCTCTACTGTTCACACTGTACATAGAGGCTCTTTGCCTTAGCATACAATAGAGCCAAAGGGTACGTGGTTTTTCGTTAGCGTAATGTGAAGTTAACGTTGTTGCGTGTGCTGATGACATCGCCTATTTTTGGGCTGACAGGCGTAGTGTCCACGAAGCCCCTATATTGACTAAGGAGTTTTTGTGACGTGTCTGGAGCGGCCATGAATATGGAGAAAACTGAGGGGTTTTGGCTTGGCCAGTGGGGAACCAAACCTTGCAAATTTGCAGGTAATAATTGGGACAACACGCCGCTTGAGTGCCTTGGCGTGCCTTTGCACCAAATGAGGAATCCGCCTCTTTCATTGCGGTGTGCTGCCACCTAGCGCGCCTAGCGGAAGTTGAAGCTGTAGGGTTTGCCGGCGTTTCCTCCGGCTGCGTTCTCGTTGTATGCACGACAATCCCACATTACGGCGAGGAGCAGCCCAAGTTTTTCTTCTGTGTTGGTGTTATAACGCCTTAAGATGACAGCCCCTGGTCATCACATAATACCAGGCGGCTTCTTATCACTGAATGAGGGCTGGCAGAGAAATCTCGGACAGATCCGTGTGCCGTCCGAGCAGCAGAGCGAGCAGTACTTGGAGTCGTCTGGCATGAAGTGCGATCGCCAGCTCAACAAAGGCCGGCAGTTCGCAAAATGCCTTTAAGCGCTGGACGCATGTACGATTGGTGCACGCGATTCGCATGCGACTGATCGTTACGACTGTTGCCACGACTAGTCGTACGCCTGAATTTGAGACGGCCCGATGCGCGCATGAGATGCGTTCGTCGGCGTGGCTCCGCCCACTGTTTTTGCCCCATGGTCAACTACGATGATCGCTGAGCTGAAGTTGAGATTCTGCGCGTTTGTTCACAAGAAATGGATAAAGCAGCAATCGTGAAGCGTTTTCTGCCTTCGGAAACAGTCCGCGCACACGCCGGCCGCGCCTGCCAGCTCGGCAACACTCAGCGCTCGAACCGGCGCAGACCACGGTAGCAACCGCGCTTGTCGCTGCTCTTCTGAATCAATCTGATCGCTAAAAAGTTCCACATGCGAGAAAGTAGGTTCTTAGTGTGGTGAAAAATTGTGCTAGGGATTGTTGTCAGGGCTTATTTTAAAAGCGGCAATCAGATACATCTGCCGCGATGCAAGCAGACGCTGACTGGTCACCGCGGCGCGCGGTGCGCCGAGCTGGCCGAAAGATGGCGATACCTGCGCAGAATCATCGAAACAGGGCTACGCAGGTGTCTTGATCACCGATCGCTCAAACGGCAGTTATAACTTAAATAGAGTTCCAAATGCGAGAAAGGGGATGATAGTGTAGTGAAAAGTTTCTGTTGCGGATTGTCATTCGCAGTTGCACAGATACGCGATCAAATATCCGCCAGGATGCTAAGCGTAAAGTTCCCATCACCCGAGCCGACGCGAGCGACGCGGCAAACCGCCGTAGCCGATCGCGTGCGGCCGACGGGAAGCGGATAGAAAGCCGACACGTCCCCTTTTCGGCACTCCGAGTTACAGCGGAACGCAGCACAAGTTGTGGATTGTTCCGCGAACAACGAGCACACACAAAAATCAAACGATGTAAATACAACCACGACCCCTGCCCGCTTGTGCGGGAGCTGTGGGGAATGTCGTCTGCTGCCCCTACTGGACTGCTTAGGGGACTTGGCCGCTAGGGGATTGCGCGATGCGCAGTGGGGTTGTGAAAGAGGCGGATTGAGGGCCACAGTGGTCTTCAGCACTCACGCCTGTCAAGCGCGCTTCGAAGGCATGGATGGGGAGAGAACATTCTGTATTTGCCCGTGCGCAAGTCTGCAATGTCTTCTTGGTAGCAAAGCTTGTTTATGTGCTTCAGGTACTGCACATTGCGCGGGCGAAAGTCCAGGCTCTACACAGAGTATTTGCTACCTTCGTGTGGGGATCTGAATGGGAGCCAATACGCAGGGATATTTGTTCCTTCCTTTAGGGTCGGTGGTGTTGGGTTAATGCATTTGATTGTGCACCAACTAGTGTCCCGGTTTTTCTTCTGCAAGTTGACGGAGCAATCACTTTTACTTACTTTGCTTCAAGAGCGAATACGTTACCATTTACCTTTTCTCCTGCTTCTGCCTAGCCCGGTCATCTGTAAGCGTCGCGGAGAAGCGACGGAAGGCGGCGCAGCGATCGCGAAACTCGAATCGTATAAAACGGGATCAAGGAAGGTTTTACAATAAAAAATTACACGAGAAATCGTTCAAAGTACGCGGAGTGCGTTTATGAATAAGCGCAAAGAAAACAATAACAGTAACATAGAGACCTACCCATCGTACGTCAAAGAGGCAAGCCAGATAATATCCCAAATTCGAAAAAAAAGACATTCCGGTCGCCCACAACATATGTCAACTGTTCGGCGACTGTTCCAGAAACATTCGAGCGCCGTTAAATAAAAATACGCGCTATTTTTGTAGAGCCTGCCTCCTCTTTGCGGAGTCCTCGTCAGCAGTTACCCTGTGAGAGATTAGAAAGGAATTACAAAATAGCACTGCACTTCATTTGCACACTATACGGTTCGGCAGAACCTGTCACAAATATGTTAATATCATGTGCTTTGGAATTGCTACAAGTGCACCGAGAAAAGCAGACGTGTAAACTACTCTTTTAATTTATAAGGGAACCGACTCATCATGAAAAACAGCGCAAGAAACACCGGGACAAAAGAAGAGAGGACGACGCAAAGCGCTCGCACAACGACTACGCACAGCGCTCTGCGTCGTCCCCTCTTTTTTTGTCCCTGTGTTTTTTGCGCTGTTGCGCTGACCTACTTCAGTGTAAGGGGACAATTGAAGATGAAGGAACACGCACATATACAACCTGCCCCCACACGAGGAGCTCAGCTGAATTATAACGACCCGATAAGGCCTCATTGGGCTCGCCTACGGGAGTTAAAACATTCTTTTTTCCGTAAGTGTGGAATAGACTTCCGGAGTACGGTGTTGCTAGGTAGATTGTTAAAGATTTTGAGCACTCGCTAGAATTGTATGACAGGAAACACGAAGCCTAGAGTCTTTTTGATATATATTTAGAGAGAGAATGAACTAATTAATTCGATGAAATGCTTCAGAGAGGCGTCCTCATTCCAGGATGGCTTGGGCTCGGGCCGCATCGACAGCCCTTTCGATCAGGCGCAGCTGATCTTCAAGACCGGAGCTGGCCAAGGCTCTCTCCCAAAGCTCTGTTGAAAGGTAGATGTTAGGGGGGCCTAGGGAGGACTTGTCGCAGCCGCCCACTGAGAAGATTCTCAGGCTCTCCACAGAAGCGGCAAAGTGGAGAAAAGTGTGTCCGTCAAAGAGGTGAAGTCTGGCGGGGTGGGGAAAGTGTTGAGCGGCAGAGGCACGCAATAATCTTTCTTGACCCTCAGGTAGCGATTTGTGGGGTGAAGAGTAGGTTTTCGGGACAACCTATAGTGATTCGTAATTTCCTGGTATGGGACAAGAGGTTGCAAGCACACGGGCTCGGCTTCGGCTTCATCAGTGCTGGCTGGGCGGGTCCAATCTCGAGCACGAGGTTGGCGATCCTGTTGCCGAGGATTCCGCTCTGAGCTTGTGCCCATACTATTCTGACTGGTCTCCTTGGTGGTCTCTGATTGATTAGTCGAAGTAAGTGTTGTGACGTGCAATCGACCTTTGGCCAAGTTGCGGCATGCCTGCTGGGAGTCTGAAATTACAACTTTGGCGTCGGTTTGGCTAAGCACAAGTGATATTGCCGCTTCTTCGGCTTGGAGAGGGCTGTGTCCGGGTATTGAGATGCTGCACCTGCACTGCCTATTCAAAACGACGGTAGCTGCCATGGCTCCTCTTCCGGGGTAACAGGCTGCGCCCGTGTAGGCGGTAGATGATGCATCTCCATACAACCTAAATGTTGTCCGGGCTAGGACATCTCTGCGATCCTTGTGATGCAAAGGGTGCATATGGCATGGTAAGACGGGTACAAATAATTATTTTCTAATGGAGTGTGGTACGTTTACAGTAAGCAGAGGTGGCTGGCTGAGTGCTTTTTGTTACACTACATTGTTTTCTTCCTTTATACTCCTCCGTCCTTCCTTCAATTGACGTTTGAGGTGTGAAATATATGAATAAAACAGCGGAAACGTGAAGCCGGAAAAGAGACCAGAAGCATGGCTTCTGGTCCGTATTTCCTTCCTTGTGTTCCTTTTTTACGCTGATTTATTGACTAATATTGGGTAACTAGTTTAGTACTGTGCAGTGGCCTACAGCAGAGAAGCGGCAAAAATACTTCTGAATTATATGGTTAAATTTCACCAGCTGTAGGGTCATTCTAAAATAGCAGCGGGAAATAAATGTTTTGGAGAACCAAAGTAATAATATATTTAATACTGGCGGAAGTGTAAAGGCCGAAATGAAAACAAACGAGCTATACAGCGCTATACAGGTAGGCGACTGGGGAAGAAGATTTCAGCCTCAACTACCTTCCTTCCCCCACCCCCTTCCACCGAGTCACTAGATCCAACGAGTCAGAACATCCAGAGAGTCACTACAACGATCGAGTCCAACGCGTCCATCCAACGTGTCTTTCTAGTTCATTCCACAAGCTACGTGCAGCACTGTGGAAGCTACAGTGTTTCCAACACTCCGCCCGCTGAGGGCTGCCTAACTCACCGTAAAGGAGCGACAACAGACTCCGGGGCCTTGCGGTTCCCTCTGCCGGGAGACGTATTTCTAAACGCTTAGCTGCACAGAGCACCCACGTGACATGTTTGCTCGTGCGATGGAGAACAGCAATTTAACGAGGTCATTGGCTCCGCACGAAACCTAAACCGACCTAAAACACACAGACCTAATCCCCATTATTAGCAAAAACAACGCGTCTATGTGAGTTTAGAAAAGAAACTTAAATTTAGAAAAAAAATTAAGCAATGGACAAAAATCTAAAAGAGAGACCTACCGGGGCTCGAACCCAAGCCGTCAGCGCCAGTACTAAGTATTCGACATCGAGGCCACAGAGCCCGAACGGTGGGCTCGTTTTACCTGGCGCTAAAATCAATAGCGCACGCAGTGACATTCACACATGTCACGTGGGTGCTCTGTGCAGCGAAGCGTTTCGAAACACGCCGCCGGAAGGGGAGAGGGACATTTACTTTTTAGGCCCCCTTCACGGTGAGGTAAGGCGCCCTCAGTGAATGGACTGTTGTCAACAATCTAGCCACCTTAGTGCTGCACGTAGCTTGTAATATGAACCATAGATCCAACGGGTGAGTACATCCAACCAAGTCACTAGATCCAACGCGTCACTAGATCCAACGAGTCAGTACATGCTACGAATGGATGTACTCACTCATTGGATGTAGTGACGAGTTGGATCTAATTACTCGGAATCCTGTAGTTGTGTTAAGCCCAAGTGGCGCCCAGGGTACGTTGCGACGCCGGGGGAAGGTCTCTCTAGTCTCAGCTGGTTATTCCCGCATTAAAGCGTGCAAAGCGCGGATGCGTCCTGGTTGCGGGGTTACGCTCGCTGCGGCGTCATTCGTAGGGCCAGAGATGAAGAGGGAAAGTAAGCGCCACGGCGAAGCTTTATATGCGTAGACAAAAAGAACATCCGGTGGTCCATGCCTATGCTAGAAAACTCCTCCGCCGCAGTCCCGTGCGCATGCGCTATAAAACCAGGTTGGAGAGGATTTGGAAGTAAGCGGAGCGATATCAGCTGGGTTTATAGATGGCGTAGCTACACTCTCGCATATACTGACACTGGGGGCGGTATTCTCGTAACTGTCCGTTTTGGAAACGTCCCTTTTGCGTCCGTTGAGTAGCGGGCCTTTGATAAACTGTAACTGTTATTGCAAATGCCTTTTAATCACTAAATCACTGAAATGATCTCAGACAATCTTTTATGGATTTAGTTGAACGTATTTTAAAAATCTAAACGCTATGAGATTTTTTTTTGTTACGACGATGAACGTTTTCAGCGAAACGAAACGAACGTCCAAAGATGGCAGCAGCAGCCAGCTGTTTCCTGTGACAGTGAAGTGTAAGCAATGGTACGGCTGCTCAGTTTTTTGCGCTTGGACTCCCTTTTGAGGTCAGTGGCAATGCCCAGTCCATCAAGATAACCATTCCCGTTACCTATTTTGGCATCGACGCAATTGCGGCATGCTGACACGGGCTTTTGCAAGAACCTGAATGGTGCGTTGAAAAAATGTGAAAAGTGTGAACGAATGTGTAAGTGGTAGGGATTTCCGTTTCTTAACGACGTGCCTGTTGCGCGTGAAGTCTACGAACGTTAAGCTGGTATGTGTATGCGTGTAACACCAATAAAAGGTTATAAATGTCATGCCGAGTAGTTGTGTACTTTTGGTGGTCTGCTCGGCAGCTATCAAGCTCGCAGACGATCGTTTACACCACCGCACCTGCTGACAGTTACCTAGCCCGCAGACGATCGTTTATTTCACTGTGTGATGGCGGTGTCGTAGAAGTACAGGCTCACGGAGGGCTGCAACAGAGATATTGTTTATTCTTCACCGACCTCTGACTGAAAACCACCGGTAGCGAAAAAAACGCATTTTTCATTGGTTTACTCTTTTCAGATGTAGCTGAGGCGTTGTGCTGCTGAACACGAGAACCAGCGTTCGATTCCCGTCTGCGTCAGCCGCTTTTCTGATGGAGACAAAAAGCAAAAAATCCCGTGTGTACGAGATTTCGGCTCACGATAAAGATCCCCAGGTGGTCAAAATTAATCCGGAGGCCTCCACTTTGGCGCGCCTCCTCGCCTGCGTTGCGTTGGCGCGTTAAACCCTGCAATCAATCAGTCATTCAGGCATTATGGAACCAGGGTGTAGACGAGCATTATGTAAGAATACTGGAGGATATTTACAGTGGGTCCACAGCTACCATCATCCTCCATAAGGAGCGCAGTAAAATACCTATAAGGAAGGGCGTCAGGCAAGGAGACACGATCTCTCCGATGTTATTCACATCATGTTTACAAGAAGTATTCAGAACATTGGATTGGGAACAGGTGGGAGTAAGGGTCAATGGAGAATACCTCAGTAACCTGAGATTTGCTGATGACGTTGCCTTGTTAAGTAACTCGGGGGAGGAATTGCAAAGAATGCTCACCGCACTGGACAAACAGAGTAGAACCGTGGGCCTGAAAATTAATATGCAAAAAACTAATGTAATGATCAATAACCTCGGGACAGCACAGCGGTTTGAGATAGGTGGCGAGGTCGTGGAAGTGGTTACATATATCCTCCACTTATAACCGCGGCCATGACTAAACGCTTCTTCGAAACATCATCATATGACACAGGGAGCCTGCAGAATTTAGCACAAAAGTGAAATCAGACGGCCTTATGAGATATCACACTCTTCCAACGACACCTTTTAGCGCTTGTGAACTTCCTTACTGTATTCTGCGAAAAAATGTGTCCGCCGAGTGATCAGCTGTTAAAGTCGTAAACAAAATAAAGCTGAACGCGCAACTTTTGTGTGTGTGTGATTACTAAAACGATCATTCCTTGATTTTGCTCCGAATTTGTACAAAACGATAGTTCTGCAGCTCCCTACTCCTCCTGCCTGCCGTGGAAAATATCACGGCATTTCGAATGTAGTTGGTCTAGTGAGCTCAACCTTGCTTAAGGAAAGACGAACGTCTCTAGGATTTCCGAAACTGCACTGGTTTTTTTTTTCATTCCCGCACGACCTATTACATTGCTTCCGGACTTGGCAGACCATTTATTTTTCTGTGGTTTCATTAAACTCTTCTTGGTCCATGCTATCAGGCGGGAGTGGGCACATATTTAACGACCCATTGAATTGGAATATACTTAACATGTACGCGTGGCCTCCATTTCTATAAAAGGCACAAGTTATTGTCAGGTATTAGGTAATCACCTCCCCGAATGGTATTTGTCTACGACGTGTACATTCAAAATAGGCCCAATTCATTGTCCGCGCTGCAAAACAAAACCAACCTCTCACTGTCTAAACGAGGCGTCAATGGAATTCACTTGTGCCTGAGATATTCGGAGGCGACAGTGGTGATATGCCGCGGCCGTCGCCGACGCCCGTAAGAGCGGCGAAGAAGCGCGCAGTACCGCGTCCTCGGATAGCTCTTGTTGGCGTTCGAGCACCCTAATCAGGACGAAGCTGTTTTTTGAAGTGCCCTAAACGTACTATTTGCTTACAGACATCACCATAACAAGATGGTTAGGGCACGTAAAGGCAAAAAGAAGCGAAGGAGAACCAAAACACTGCATGAGCCGCTATCAGCTGCGCCGGGGACACCCCGTAAGCGCCGTGGAAAAGCGGCGGCAGGCGGCGCAGCGATCGCAAAGCTCGAGGCGTTTAATGGTGCAAATCTATCGGTTTGATTGATCGTAGGGTTTAAGGCGATGAGGCGCGCCATAGTGACGGCTTTGGATTATTCGTGGCAAACACACGGGCGTTTTCGCTTTCCTCCACCTCCATCAGAAAAGCGGTCGTTGCGGCCGGTAATCGAACTCGCGTCCTTGGGACCAGCAGGTGTAAGTGTACATCACCGGCGTAAAGAAACAAATGAAAACTATACACCAATATTTTATACCAACATATTCGGCCACTCGTAACGAAGTCTCGCGACAACAGACAGTGGGGCTCTTCGATTTACCGTCTCGGACTCACCGCGGATAGCCCGCGGGTAGTCCGAGGATTTCCCAAAACATAAGGATACACCGGAAAATCGAATGCCGGACTGCTTCTCGGGGAGACCGCGGTGAGTCCGAGACTGTAAATCGAAGAGCCCCAGAGAACGCAAGCGGCGTGAGAATGGTGCGCATTAGTGGGCAAAGCTCTGAATTTCAGCACGTTTTCTTCCGAACTTCGTTTTTCTCTATTTCAGAATCTCGTGTCGTGGCGTGGTCTGGAAACAATGTCAATGGAACAAAGATGGACGGCGCATGCGCATTTGCAACTTCGCTTTCCCTTTGAGCCGGGAGTATCTCGTACCGTCTTATCGTGTTATGTAGCTTCAGCTACACTTGCCGAGGTTGAGCAGTTTCGCGTGGCTCCTGGAGAGCTGTGCTGCGCGTGCGCGACGAGCAGTGACGTCTCATGACGCACAGCTGGCGCGCCGGAGCCGACGCCGCTGCGACTGGATTGGTTGGATTAAATTGGATTAGATTGGATTGGATTGGAAATTGTTTTAGCAGCAGTAAGCATGATAGTCGGCTAATCTTAGACAACCAGGAAACCTAAGAATAACCAGCTGAACCTTAGCTCACGCTACTTATATCCTGGCATAGCCGAGCTAAGCCACTGCTAATTTTTTTCCCACGAGGCAGAGTGCCCCATGGCTAACGGTAGTGCACGGTACAGAACGATGCTTCGATTAAACGTTTAATTATGCTGAGTACTTCTAGGCCCCGCACCAAGCACAGCGCCGAAATCGTCGTTCGGTTAAAGCAGAATACTTCCGAGGAGCTAAGATTACACAGGGTTCTTCAATTTAGATAAAACGCTTTTCTAATTAGCCTACGGCTGCGGAAGAAGAACTCTGGCGGGAGATAGCTGTATGAGCGCGGAAAGAGCGCTTGGCCAGCGCTGATGCATTCCGTGTATTCGTTTAGGTTCACAAATAAAAACGGACTGATTAAGGATGCGTAGCTGCGGGAAATAAATTTTGACTCAGTAAGGATGCACTCTGCATGAAACAGAGAGCCTTGACGAAGAGTGGGAAGCAGGTGGTCATCTTTCCTGCGTTTTTATTATTCCATTTCACTTTTTCGTGCTTCGTTCTTTTACGATATTGCTTTTTTCGTAAATGTCAGTGCAACGCCTGCACCATTCCGGAGACCATATAATGTTTAATGAAAGTGCTTTCAAAATGACGTTTAAGATAGGATAAACACGGTGCGTGGGGTCATTTATTGTTGTCATCATCACCTCTTCTTGTAGTAACCTCTTTCGTCTGATAAAATGTACCCGTTGCGGTGAATCGGCGACTACGCAGCACAGGATACGAGGTTGCGGGTTAGGTGCGTGCGTGCGTGCGTGCGTGCGTGCGTGCGTGCGTGTGTGTGTGTGTGTGTGTGTGTGTGTGTGTGTGGGTGTGTGTGTGTGTGTGTGTGTGTGTGTGTGTGTGTGTGTGTTGTGGTGGTGTGTGTGTGTGTGTGTGGTGTGTGTGTGTGTGTGTGTGTGGTGTGTGTGTGTGTGTGTGTGTGTGTGTGTGTGTGTGTGTGTTATGAAGCTGAAAGTTGCAAACGTACGTTTGTTTTCGGATCCGCTGCGCGCTAAAGGAACCTGTAGCAATCTATTGCTAAGCGTGTCATTTCACAATTCGCCCTCAGTTCTTCAGTCTCGTTAAAGCCCATTTGCTTAATACGCTGTAGCCGTACACCGTAATTACCTACAGAACGTAGCGGGCGTTTATTCCAAACGACGCCACTAAGAGAGACCGACGTACCTAGACGCGCACGTACCCTTCGCGTTAAGTAGACATTCCAACTATTTCTTTGAGTGACTAGAAGAATATATGCGGCTTAGCCCTGGTCTGCGCCTGCAAGCTATGAATATATCATGAGTCAATTCTAACAAACGTCTTACAGCAATCAACCCTGAACACCGATCAACACGTAGCATTATAAAAGGGCTGAAGCGAATTGTAAATGCTAGATGAACAAAGACGCGCAGCGCATGACAGCGAGGAACAACTTGAAAGGAAAGCATTGCAGGTCTTATTACTCAAAACGGCGGCTTGTTGCCCCAGGCGTCACCGAAAGACCGTTCTAAAAATGGCCAACACTACGTAAACAGATTAAAATGGAAGAAACAAAAAGTATGGAGTGTGGGTTGGGAATTCGACGCCGGGTCCTACAGATTGCGAGCCGAACACCCGTCCCCATCAATGGCCCTTTGTGACAAAAGCTGGGCTCATTTAATGCATTGTGGTCTTCGACTTGTAAAAGAGAGACGTACTGAGACCTGCAGGAGTAATTTGAGCATGTCAATTACGCAAGTAGCAAAAGTTTACACTGGTAACGGATATGTAGGGCTTATGCAAGGGCGGACAGGAACAAAAGAACGCGAATTTTTTGGAATTGAGATTCTGAAGATGGTACGACACAACTGCGCCGGTAAAGGTCTGCATGAGTAGTTTTAGCGTACTAATTGCAAATTAGTTAGGCTTACGCTAATAATGTATACGTACTGCTAACAAGGGCAAGCCTCTCAGTCGTATGAATAGAGGAAGCGCAACACCGCAATAGAAAAAACGGTTATGACGATGGTAAGGCCTGGACACAAACGCACCGCAGGACACGTTTCTCATGTCTCTGCTGCCTCTACTGCAATGGACTCAGAAGGGCGCATTGGAGTCAGCGGCGGTGTGGGATATGGGTGCCCACGCAAGTGGGCATGAGAAGAATACGCAGGGGAGCAAAAATATGCCACACGGCGAGCAGAGGGCGGAGCTCGCTACAGTTATAACCACCACCAGCGGACACAACCGCGGCCGTTACCCCTCCAAGAATACATCCCAGATTACTAGGCCTACGGTGACGAAGGTAGTGTCGCAACAAGAGATGACACAATCGCAATATGCGTATATCATACCACATAGATGATCGCAGAGCTCAAAATAAAATGTAATGCTGTCGTATGAATACAGGTGACGAGTCGTAAGTGTTTCTCTGATGAATGTCTTTGTTCATTCATACGTTATTTGTGCAACAGGTCTGGATGCTTCAGGCCGTCTAAGTACAACCTACGTGCTAGAAGCTAACCTTGGCCTCAGATATTCCTAGACACACTTACAGCGCTCGATGATCTAAAAATAGGGCCGGTTCACTTGCTGCATTCCTACGGTTATTTTTTTTGCGTGCCTGTTGGTGTAATACGCTGCAACCCATGAATTTCGAGAAAACTGGACGGACCTGCTAAATATCCCACATTTCAGGCAGATTTTACGGAAAACGCTTTTCCCAAATAATATAAACAGGCGGGACATGTTTAATGAAATACACTGTTCAGACGGGGCTTTTGGCTTTGGCTGGGCACTATACTCAGTAACTTGTTGGACCACATGCACAGAGAAGGGAAGGCCACATAAAGGTGGGCTCTTATGCGTCTTGCACCGGCTTTAATGGAGACTTCCGATCTCGCGTTGTTTTTAGCGCTTAATGCACAGTTGCAGAAGACTTAAATAACAACCGAGCACGGTCTTGTATTTCACGAACATGCTGCTGTCAGGATACTCGGATCCGAATCAATGCCAGTTTACTGTTCTGTGCACTCTCATTTACGTTAAGCAACAAGAAAAAGGTTAGCACATTGGTTATTAGGAATCGGAGAAACAGGGTTTCGAAACACAGTGCACTAAAAAAGCTTTGATACCGAATGTGTGCCGAGCATAATGAAATATTTGATTTCTGCTCTCCGTATCTGAACTCCGCCTCGTGGTTCCTTTCTTCCTAGTCCTCACTGTTGTCCGATATCGGGAAACCAAACAGTAGCTCACTTTACATACAGTTTTTTGAAGTGAGGAGCGGCTGCCAGTCATCATACCAGCCTGTGTTGGTGGCCTTCACAGGGGGAGATGCCCTTCAGTCATTTGGTGTAGTCGCCAACCGAAACTGTTATTGCGCTTGCGCAGGGGCTTTTAGCTCTCGGCAACCACTTTACGACCATCGTTGGGCGAAGGGACCTACCGCGACTACAAAAATAGCAGCCCGTGGTGGCGGCTCCAGCCCAGCACGCCGGCTATGTAGTCGTAATAATCTCTTCACAGGCGTGGTTACACGAGGACTGCAGGAAAGTGATAGCTCATACTCCCGTCGTTTAGTGGATATTGTGTATTTTGTTTCTTATAGAGTTGTAGGTTACTGACTTTCTAGACACGAAGCGGTTTATTATCATCTCCGCTCAGATGAAAGCAGAGAGGATGACGCGCACGTTGGCGCACTTTGCCGTAAGCAGAGATGCCAGAAGATGTGGTCTCGTAAAGGAGTTGTCTCGACGCCTGAAACGAACTTCTAGAGTGTGTTTTAGAAGTCATGAAGTACCATATAAACGCGCACGCGAAAGAAGACGTTCGGGAGCACGCGCATAATGCCAACAGAGACACATGCGCGTTTTCGCGGACTACCGCTCACTGACCGTTAACTTCGGTTGAGTGCCCACTTTCGAAGCAAGGTATTCCGAAAGGGAGCAAGGTAGTCCGCAAGGTTGCTGTATAACAGGCGGAATACTAGGACTTGTCTTGTGCGCAAGTTAAGGCTACGAAAGACCGATAGGGTAGCGCAGGAAGACGGGCCCCGTGAAATACTGCGCGCAAGCAGTGGTTGGCGTGAGGCTAAAGAAACGCGGGCGGTCCAAAGTTAGTGCAACGACGCCTTCACCAAGCGTTTTGTTCGAACGCCATCAATTTCACCATCACCCGGTGCGAGACATGCGACAAATGAGATTAAGTGTGGTCGACACGGTCTCAACGTTTGTTTAAATTTGCCCCAGTATAAAAGCACATCAGCTGGAGAAGCTGCTGGCCGCGTCGCTAGCCGCCATAATACGGGCGATGTTTGAGCATGAAAACAATTTGGTACTGACCAGGCACTTGAGTGAAATCAAACGCTTACAAATTCATTGGTTGACTTAGCGCCAGACATTTCGGTGGATCCTGATGTACTTATCCGCAAACCCGACACTACCCTGTCTTTCAACAATGCAGAGCGATTTCGCATAACACGTCCGAAGTCATGTGAAAAACAAGAAATACACATGCCTGTCTGTCCGTACGTCCATCCGTCCGTCCGTCCGTCCCTCCACTCAGCCCTTCCGGCCAAAGTTAAAATGAATTCTTGGGTCAGCCGTTTATATAAGCAAAACATTTTCAACCTAATAAATCGGGAAAGGTGCTTTACATTTGTCAACGTTGTTCAGCAAACATAATATGCGTATTTGAGAACGAGCGTTAACACATTACTGGTGTTTGCTGTGTTCCTTTATTTAAAAGTAGATGTGCGCTCGTTTTTTGGGACAATAACAGTTTTTAAAAACGCGCTGAAAATAATATTTTAACCATGAAATGCAGAAAAGGCTGGCGCCTCAGCTTAGCGCTCGTGGCGCGAGAGCCAAGTCCCAAGAGTCCTAACAGATAGAATTGAATTTGAATTCTTTATTATTTCCAATGGTGTTAAAATACATTCAAGGTAGTACACAGACAACGGTACCATAGTCAAGAGGCTGCTACGGGACCCTTGAATAATTATTACAAAATAAAGAATACGCAGAAAGCAGCAAACCAAACAAACAGTAACTCGAAAACAAATAACTAAAAGAAATGAACAATAAGAAAAAGCAAACTCCGATTAAACGAGCTTTAGAGCAAAAAAAAAGTGTTGCACATCATTAGCACAATACTGATTCAAACAAGGTAAAAAAGGTTGGGAGCAAAAGCAATACAGAGAGAGAGATAAAAGACTTTATTCACAGGATCCTGCGTGCGGGTAGTTTCCGGCCGCGCAGGGCTCGGACTACCCTTCTAGTGCTCTAGTCTAATAGAGTCCTAAGAACACTGGGCCTAGATCTCGAGGGTTACGTCTGGCCTAGCATATGAACTAGGCACTTGCACTATACGCACAATCTAGTGGAACTGGGCAAACGTAAGCGAGGAAACGAACAGTAACATAGCAACACAGATGATAAAAATAATGGATTCATGGATTCACGAAAAACGTTTTAACAAGTGTTTGATGAAAAAGAATGATGATGAAAATTATAGTTCTGCCGAAAGACAATGCCAGTATGAGATAGCTGAAAAAGCGGATGTCATTTGGCCATAGTTTGTACGAACTGTGGGTTATAAGTATTTTTTGTTGGCTGCGAATATGGTGGAGTTGCTATTTTGTAATAGTTGTCTCTCAAGAAATTGGTACGATAAATCATTAACACGCAGCTGAAACAAAAACGTGGCTATGTTGTAATACAATAAATTTTTAACCGATAAGAGATTACTCTGTTGAAGCAAAACACAGGCGTTAGCACGGAATGAGCTGTTAGTAATGTTGCGAAGAGCCTGACTTTGAACATGTTGTAACGGTGCTAGATGCAACAATACCATATGTGATATGACTATGAAATAAAGGAAAATAAAGAGACAGAAGGGGTTGGCGTGAAAAAAATGGGTAGGATTTTATGAGAGCCCGAATGCCAAAAGTGGCCTTATTCATTAGGTGATCATTGGGTTTATGAAATTCCTCATGCGAGTCGATGAACGCTCCAAGAAAAAGGATAGTAAAGCAGTGAGAACGCGGCAAAATTGACCAGCTGCGAACCTCCAACGGGTGGACCGAGACGGGAGGGAAAGAGCGCGAGTGGTGGGCGGATGAGACAGAAGTGGCGCTTACGTGGCAGGGGCGGCGTAAGACTATGGTCTTTCAACAACATTTGCAGTGACGCGAGAAGATCCGCGGCCAATTTTGTTGTGAAGAGTTCAAATGTTTAACAGGAACAGCGAAGCTTGGAAGTGGGATGGTTGGTTATGGATCATGTCGAAGTGTGTCGGTGCTCTATTTGACAAGAATACGTAAGACGAACAAAAAGCAACAAGAACAAACGATTCTTGTTGCTTCCCGTCCGTCTTGTATACCTTCGTCCCAAACAGCGCACCTACACAAACAGCGCACCTACACACTACAGAAGCTGAATGGAGTTAGCATGGCTGGGATCCTAAACAGAAAAGCGTATTCTAATTTCGAGCATAATAAAGTTCGACAGAATGTTAAATTTAGGGAAAGTGGAGCTTGGTTAAAATTTCATCGTAGATAGCTTAGAATGCGATTAGCGTTTGATATGACTGGGTCAATGTGCGCTTTAAAGGTTGTCTTGAGATAAGGTGACGCCGAGGTAACAATAAAATGACATGTTTTAAAGTAGTACATAATTTAGTGTGTAAACTTCCGAACATCCGTCGCGTCGAGAAATATGCATAACCTTGGATTTTGGGGATTATGCTTCATTTTCCATGTTTCGCACACAGTCACAATAGTATTCAAGTCAGACTGCAGCACGCGGTTCTCGTCTTTCCTTTTGATTTCACAATAAATGACGCAATCATCTGCGTACAGATGGATTGAAGAATACACATGGTTAGGTAAATCATTAACATATATTAGAAACAGTCAGAGATCTAGAACTGAGCCTCGAGGCACACCAGATGTTACCTCACGAAGTAGGGAGTCGAAACAATTCAGTGTGACATATTGAAAATGGTTGTTTAGAAAATGGTCCACCCGTATCACTAATATGGGATCAAGGTTGAAGGCAGCAAAGTTTAGTCATTAGCAAAACGTGGTTCACCTCATCAAAGGCTTCCGCGCAATCAAGGAAAGTACAGTCAACAAAGGAGTTGCTATCAAGATAGGTGTGGTGTGAGTGAGTAAAGTGCAGTAACTGTGTTCAGCATGAGAACGCACGCCTAAATCCATGCTGTCCGGAATTGAAAAAAAAAAACACAACTACACTCAACAAAATTACAAATGTGCGAATACAGGACGTGCTCCATAATTTAACAGGGAATGCTTGTCAGTGAAATTGGCCTGTAGTTTAGAGGTGAATGCCTGTTTCCTGGTTTATGAAGCGGGACCACCTCCCCAATCATCCAGTCGCGCGGTGAAACTCCGCTGTTACGGGACTACTGGAATATGTATGCAAAAAAATGGATGAGTAGTGTTTGGTTTCCTCCAGAACATTCAAGCTGATGCCGTGTATTCCGCATGAAGATGTCAATTTCAAAGAATGAAAGGTTTTTCCCAATTCCAAAAGAGTAAAAAACAACCGGAAACATGGCACAAAAGTTGGTCGGCACATCATAAGATATAGCGATAAGTACAGGTGAACAAAAAGTATGAACGAAAACATTGTATAACACGAACACGCAATTCGCGCGAGTGTCAGGCTCGCCTAAATGATCGACAAGTACACTGTCGCTGTGTTAATATTCACAATGCTCCAAAATATTATCTGGGAAGATTCTGTTCAGCAAGTGCCGTTTGGCATCTCGTACTGAGCAGGTGAATTCTGTTTCAGCAGAAGAATATGACGCCCAGTGGTCACTAGTGTTGTGAAATTTAGCTTTGCGGAATAGCAGCTTATTTGGGTTCAAAACGGGTAAATGTCCTATTGCACCACGGTGATCTTGCGTCAGAGCGAATACGCCTCAGAACGACGTGCGCATTGCTGAGCTTGGTTATTTTTTCAAGAAATAATTTCCAGTTTCCTTCTGCCACGTCATCAATCGTTCTAGGTACGTATCTATATAAGAACTGAGATTCAGATTAATCACGTAAAAGTCAGCGTAACTATATGTATATCCGAATACGAAGGGACGCGCTGATTGGAAACCTTGAGACGCCCGCCCTGGTTACGTGTTGAGAAAATACAGGCGACCAACCAAGAAAAAAGACAAGAAAGGCAGGAGGCGTTGATTGTGTTCGGCCGGAGCGCGTACGTGCCCTGAGCAATTTCCAGTAATACATGAACCTGGCCTTTCTTCTCCTCGATTTTTTGTTATCAAGTTAGTGCGGAACTAATAAATTCTGTGTCAAACCGAAAGGCTTTTTATTTACTTCTTCTTCCTTCTATGTGCTTTTCATTCTTGTTAGCAGCGCTTTTGTCCTGTATGCCCTCGTGTCCTGTTTGTAGCTTGGTATTTCTTTCCGTCCAGAAAGAATTGAGGTCATTTTGCAACAGGGTGATAGCGCCGCCGCGATTGCGATTCGGCCCACGCGCGTGGGACGGAACCTGCCATGCCTTACGCCGCCTGCCTAACGTTACCTGTCACCCCACCCCATTCAGAGTGGCAGCACTAAAGACGACTAGTGCAGTTTCAAAGGCAGGCTACTAAATGTTCTACTGCCTCCAAGCTGCGTCTGTGTACGACTGGCCACACGTGGCCGGCCAAAAACTGAGAGATAACACGGGGATAATAGCCAGCCGGGCACGGGAGGGCAGCGTAAGAAGAGTGCAGCTGTTTCGTCGTTATCGGCCTGCACGCCAAGCGAAGCGATGTTAGAAAATCCGACCAACTGAAAGTTTGGTGCGGTGTACTCATATTCCTGCGAAGGCCATACATTTTAAATAAAAAATGATGGCGGGTAGAGAGGGACAAAACTTTATTTAACCAAGGGTTAGAGCAAGCTTGGTGGCCAAAGACCGTAGTACTTCGGCGATTGTGCGGCGACTTCTGGAGATCCAGGTTCGAGCAACCCAGCGCAGGGAAGGGATGAGAGGAAGGGGGTCAGATTTGTACGCCCACATATGGGGATGTTTTTCAAGTACAATTTCCCCGTCATCCTTCAAGAGGTCCGCTGTTATGTGATCTTCACCAGGAGCTTTGCCCCCTTGCATTTCATTCAAAGCCTTATTTACTTCTTCTGCCGTTACTAGTGGGATGTCTATCTCCTCTGAACTACTTCGTCGTGCGATATTGTCTGGATGTCCCGGCTACTGTACAGACATCTATGTAACTCCTCGGATGTCATACCTATTTTATCCCAATTTGTAATAACGTTGCCTTGCCTGTCTTTAAGTGCATACATCTGATTTTTTCCCATGCCTAGATGCCTCATGACTGCTTCCAGGCTGTCTCCGTTCTTTACAGCATGCTCGGTTGTCTCCATAATATACTTCCGTATGTCAGCTGTCTTACATTTATTGATTAACTTCGAAAGCTCTGCTAGTTCAATTCTGTCAGCTGGGGTGGAGATCATCATGCTTTGCTGTTTCTTAATTAGATCTTTTGTCTCCTGGGAAAGTTTACCACTATCCTGTCTAGCCATCGTTACTGCGACTTCTACTGCACACTCCGTGATAATGCGTGTAAAGTTTTCGTTGGCTTCGTATGTCGTAAGCTCTGCTTCCTCGGTAAGAGCTGAATATTGGTTCTGCAGCGCGATCCTGAATTCTTCAACTTTACGTCTTGCTGTTAGCGCATTCATCGGCTTCTTTCGTGCTAGCCTCTTACGGTTCCTCGTCAAATCTAGCGTAATTCGAGATCTAACCGTACGGTGGTCACTACACGTCACCCGTCCGATCATTTCCTCACCCTGCACGACGCCAGGTTTATCGCATAATATGACATGTCTTTCATTTTTATGCTCCTCATTCTCCTCCACGTCCACTTCTGGCTTTCCCGTTTGCAGAAGAAGGTGTTCATGATGCGTAGATTATTCCGTTCTGCGAGCTTGGCTAGTAGGTCCCCCCTGGTATTTCTACAGCCCAGACCATAGTTCTCAACTGTCTTGTCTCCAGCTTGCTTCTTGCCTACTTTAGCATTGAAGTATCCCATAACTACGGTATACTGTGTTTTCACTTTAGCCATTGCCAATTCCACATCTTCATTGAAGTTTGGTTGGTCATAGTTGGTCATCGTGGCTGGATGTAAGTGTGTAGCCCTGTACCACCTTGAGCTTGTACCTCTTATTAATCCTTATTATATGACCGGCTGCCCTTTCGTTAATGCTATAGTATTTGTCGATGTTGCCAGCTATGTTTTTATTGACTATAAATCCCACTCCTAGTTCTCTTCTGCCCACTACACCCCGGTAACAAGGGACGTGCCCGTTTTTCAGCACCCTGTCCTCCTATCCTCACTAAGCCCTATGACATCCCATTTCGTGCTCTCTAATTCCACTAATAACACCTCTCGACTCGCCTCGCTCGATAACGTTCTCGTCTAGAGTTGCCAAGTTCGGATGCCAATGGCGGCCTGTCCGGCTCCAGGGATTCTTAGCACCCTCTGCTGCTTCACATGTCTGACCGCCGCCGTGGTTAGTTGCTTCGCAGCCACTGATGACTGAGGGACGGGGGTAATTGGCGTATTCATGGGAAGTTGTGGCCATTACTACACCAGGGTGGCCAATCCTGCTCTGGTGAGGGAGCGCGTTACCTGGAATGGTCGTCAGCATGAGGCCGCAATACAAGCCTCATTCTGCTATTCCATCAAGACGCGGATTTATTTTGTTAATTTTTTAATCCGGTGGAGAATTGTGCGGCACCGGTATTCGAACTACGGCCCTTCTGCACGCGAGACCGATGCTCTACCTCTACGCCACCGCTGCACCACTTGCTTGAATTCAAAGCACAGTTGGCATAGCTCTATGTAGCTCGCGTTGCGGCGAGAGAACTGGTTCTACAGGATCAGTAGGTGGTTTTAGATGCGACGCATGCATGTCTTGCTCTGAGGCATGTCCCTCCTGCGTCGGCATCGGCGTCGGCGGCGTCCGCACGCCACCTGCGCATGCGCGCCTCTCCTCCGCTCTTCTCTCCGACAGCTGTGCGCAACACTCTCACTCCGTCTCATTATCATAAACAACAGCTGCGTGCGGGCGCTTCGCTCAGCTCGCGTCTGCTCCTGCGCGCAAGTGCGCGCATGCGCGACTCTCCACCGCTCTCTCCTCTCCTTCAGGCGCTGTGAATATAAAGCGGGTAGCGCGCTGCGGCTGGTTGAGTCAGCGCTCGCTCTCGTTCGACGCCGCGTGCCTTTGCTTGACGACTCCGTGCTTGACTTGCATTCTTCCGATGAAGACGTGGTGGAAGCGACGGTGCCCTTCAGCGAGTGGGCTGACACAATCCAATACCAGCGTCAGCGCAAACGCTCAAGGCAACGTTACGACCAATTGAACCCCCCGATGCGTCGCATCACATCAGGGTTCCCTCGCGGGAAGATGGGCGTAATTTTTTATTAACGATTCGGTGGGCCTGAGGCGATATCTGGCCTCTATAGTACAGTTTAGAATGGCCGTATTCGAATCAGAGAATATGAATAGGGGGTTGGCCCATGTGTGAGTGCAAGTGCTATCGCCGCCTCTTCCACCACTTGAGGGTGTTGGGTTCGAATGGTGAGGGCTGTGAGTGGGGGAGAATTCCGGCGATCAGAATAACTATAAAGATGCTCACCAACTATGCTCATAGTGGTCAGGCCTACAGAATTTAACGTAGATAATAAAGAAATCCAAATTAATGAAAAAGGACATGCCGAAAGTGTCCCCTTCACACTATAAATGTTAAAATACGAGAAAACATAGGGAATATAAATATTTCGTACATGGCATGTGTTGGTCCAAACGACAAGAAAACTAAGCGTATAATTAGTTTGAGTTGGTTAGTATTCGCCGAGCACTCGAACGAAATGAACGCTGGACTACCTCTGTCCATAAAAAGGTATTAGGCCATTGTGTACAAACAATGCAGCAGAAAAAGAAAAAAGAATGAAGTCGCCCAAACCAGCGCTCGAAAGAGCAATGGTAAGAATGACGCCTAAATATATATCAAATGAGTATTTTGAATTAGGAAGAAAACCGGGAGGCAGTGGAAGTGGAGTTGGGATGGGAACGTAATGCAGAAAGCTAACAAAACCTGGGATACCGTGGTTACACAGTGGCTACCAAAGTACGGTACCAGATCAAGAGAGAGAGTGTAATTTATTGAATGGAAGAAAAACGCCGAAAGGTTGGCCTCCTCGTATAGTATCTGACCTGCTACTCTGTGTGGGGGTGGGGGAAGGGAGAAAGAGCATAGATAGAGAGGGTGACAGGTACGATGATGGACATAGAGGTGATAGTATAAGTGTATACAAAATGCCTACGCCTTGTACAGTACATGTTGAATAATTCACCACAATGGGATTGGGCTACATTCTAGCTTTCAAACTGCACAGCACATGTTCAATAGTACCCTGTAAGTGACACAGAAGATACATAACTCGATGGAAGCATGACATACGAAAATGGTGGGGAAGCAAATGGATTCGGGACACGCAGCCCAGAAGACGTTGGAAGTCTGTGGAAGAAGCCTCCGTCCTGCAGTGAACAAACGAAGTTTACGAGGCTGGGTCAACACTGGCTTTGCGCATTTAGAACTACGTGGCATTACACTGAGCCCCTTCTGTGGTAGCGCCTGGCTCTACGCTAATACGATGCCCGGTGCAAACACCTGTCATTCCTCTTATCACCTATCAGTCAGCCGCCTTGACGGGCTCAATCGTTAGTGCTTCCTTTTCAAATGCGTTGGCATGGTGTCTATACAACCACCAGTAACTCCAATGGGATTCACTGCTTAAGCATTTGAGCCTAACCGGGGGTAGACATGCTGCACATTTGGTCGACTGTCGCATCAATGCTAACGGAAATGAAAAAAAAATAAGCCCATGCTTCTGTAGTGTATGCGAATGCGGGAACGCTCGCGACGCAAATTGATTTCCAGATAGGCATTGGTGTCGTCATTTTTGGTCTATCCACTGTGTCGTCTGCTCCAGTGTGTCGTCTGCTCTTACGAATGGATCGGCAGCAGAAACTGCTCGTATTTTGCTGACACGATTTCCAGGTTGCCCGAAATATACAAACCATTAGAAATTTTAATGCTACCTAGGTTTTTAAACTAAAGGATAGGCTTTGTCTATAAAGATCTGTCCGTGCAGCCGGCTACCAATCAATATTCCCCGTTACGATCCGTACCTATGATATCGATTTGTACCTGTAACGTACTGGTACGTCCGTATCCGCCTCTCAGTATACAAGTGTCAACGTAAACCAATAAAACACACTGCTGGTGTATCCCTCTGGTCAATTAGCTTATATCATATTCAAGCAATTCCGTGAATTCTAACTTTTAAATCATTTTATAGTGCTGCCATCCATCGAGCTTTCTTCTTTCCTGAAGCTCCCTCCATCGCGAGTAAAATTTGAAAGGGAGGGCGTTCTGACTTTCTTTTCTACACTCATTGCCCAGGGGGAGTATTTGTGCGGCAGTCCAGTGCTTTTTGCATCAAGACAGTTTTTTTTTCTTTCGCCAGGAAAAAAATGTCTAAAGACATGAACTTTATAATCCGCTGCGGCTCTCTCACCCAAATGTGATTCACGCCTGTAGCACTTCCGGGAGATGGCTAACAAACTTCACAAATTGTGTAAAATAGGGTATGCCACCCCTCCCTCCCTTCGTCAATAATGATTTCCAGGAGAAGCGCAGTTGTGGAGTAATAGTACCGCAGAATTAAGAGAAACCCCACAGACCCAACCTTGCTTCTCCAGCTCTGACCAGAAAGGCAGCAATCATTGCTGCAGTGCTTAACCACACGCTTGGTTGCGTACGGACTGCAAAGACAAATATCTGATATGCTGAAGCTACGGTGACCTTTCAACAGCATAGTTTACGGCATAGCATAGTTTACAGCATAGTTTATAAAGAGACAACAGGAAAAACGCGAAAAAACCCCGCAGCTGTGATATATTACATCCCGACAACCTTAAGACAGAAGAAGTAGTCATTCGATTCCAGGATTCTTCATACCACAGAATTACTAGTAGAAACTAAAACTCTCAAAGCTACCACTTCTGTCCGAAAGGGGGTGGGACAAGGCACCCCGGCCCTCTCAATTTTTGTGTTCTCGGGGTAGAGGAGTAATCAATGATCGAGGCAAATAGCCCTACCTAAAGATAAATGCAGACTACTGATAATTTTTAGCGCAAACTACTCACCAAGCTTACGGAGCTCTGACGTCTGCTCTCACCCGACTATAGAGCCACTTTGCGATGTCCCTACAGAACAACACAAATAACCAAACACTCCAGCTGTCATAGGCAGTACGCTCAAAGCAGTTTCGAGTTTCTTATTTCGACGTTTTAATCCACTCCTGTTGTACACTTGTATTTTTAATTATTTTGTAGTTTGTGTTTTTAATTTCTTGCCTGCTTCGTGTTCTTCCTCTCATTTCTTTTTTCTAAGTTCCTATCCCACACTGGGGATGAAATGCTCCGTACCGCACTGCGAGCTACCATCCATCTTACAACTATTATAATGGGGTATATTATTTATTCAAACACGAGAGAACGTAAGCACACGGGACTGGCGCCACAGCCGCCTGTTGGTCGTCCTCTATTTGTCTTTGCTTTAGGTTACGAGGGATGTCGGCGAATATTTGTGGAAGCGGCATCCGGCTTTCAGCCTTCGCAATTTCAGGGCCGCTCTGTGATCTCTCTTTGTCAAATGGAGGCCGTGGGTTATAGTGCGTCAGTCGTGATTGAAAGTTTTCCCCGGGGGCCTGGAAGCTACGTAAATGAATCGCGACAACGATATAGCATAGGCATGCAGCAGCGGCGAAAAATGTGTAGCAGTAGCGAGCATTTCCGCCTAGTTGAAACCGGCCTAATTATCTGCTGTGGCCAAGTCAAAACCACCCCAGGGCTCAAAAGGTTTTAGATCATCGGACGCGCCGACAGAGTCGCTGCGGGCTACGTACCAACGGGCAGTGTTTTACAGCCCCCCACCGCAGTCTCTACAGTGAAACCGCATCTATGGTACCGCAAGAACAAACCTTCTCTTATTTTACTCCACCCAGAACCCATTTTACCCAGTGAAAGCTAATCGACAAGATTTAGGGGAAATCCCCAAGGTGGACTAATGTTTCTGCATCTTTTCTTTGCAGAAACTTACTCCACCTTGGGGATTTTCCCTAAATCTGGTCGAAACCAACTCGTTTGAAACCAACTTGCTGGTTGCCTTCAGTGTTCCTTTGACGTGTGCTACAGAAGTGTTGATACGGAGAAAATCCGTAAACGGTGATAATGGGGAAGAGTACCCTTAAGGAAAAACGAGCGCTACAAACGAGGACAGAAAAAACGAAGAACGACGAGACAGATGCGCTTAGCGCTCTGTCAAGCGCGAGACAAGCGCATCTGTCTAGTCGTTCTTCGTTTTTTCTGTCCTCGTTTGTAGCGTTCGTTTTTCCTTAAGCAATGAACCAACTAGTCCAACAGCATATTTTACAATAGTATCCTTGAAGTACGGTGTGGTTTGCAGCCAGCACTTTATTTATGGTTGCAGAAAAATAAAGAAAAACGACGCCGAAAATGCATCCCCTCTTTTCGCACGTCATTCCAACCTTGTGGAACACAGCTGGCGGAGGCAAAGTAATACCGCGACATACGGCCCTTGCCTTCCGAAAGCCTTCGAACCAAATACCCATCGAGTGGGGCATTGACCATCTATCAGGTGCACTTGTAAGTAAGTATTCTACTGTCAATCGAAAGTTACCGTCTAGCACAGGCATACGTCTCATCTCCCGTTGGCGTTACTAAAAACTGCAAGGCACGGCTGGCATTTCTGAGTTGGCTTTAAAAATAAACAGCAGTACACTTCTCCCGCATAAACTAGACGACTCTCTGAAATATTGAAATGGTGTCCCGTTATAAGCAGCCAGTCGAATTTTATCGATATTGATGAAATTCCGGGCAGACGACTCGGTCCTATGAGTTTTTAAAGCGGTCATGCAGACAAAATACGTTTGTTTTATCATAGAGTTTTCGCTTTTTATAGTCCCCCCACGCTTGCCCAGAAGCAAACGATGCTTTACTCTTTGAGAAATTAATCAATTTAAATTACAAATTTTATTCTCCCGCCAAATCGTGTTTTAACGACGTCTACAATGAACGGGTCTTTAAGCTGAACTTGTTCTGAAGCGGAGACGTGTTACCCTTAGTCAACCCAGATCGCGCCATCATACCGCAGTGCGGTCATGTAGACAAAATACGTTTGTTTTATCATAGAGTTTTCTGCCTTTGCTTTGTTTTTGACCGTATTTGTACGTGGCTTGCTTTTGTTGAGGGTGAAAATTATCGTTTCGCGAAACATGGTGCTCGATCGACAAATCCGGTCACGTAAGACACCGTTGCTTGCGTCAATCGGAAAGTGCCGTCTGACTGACAACCTCAAGGAGGTGCAGTGTTGTGCACCTAAAACAAGCATTGTGCGCGCAGTACCAACAGCAGTACGATCGGTACTTCCATGTTTACGTGTGCTTTCACAAATTCCACAGTTTATCTCACTACTCTTACTGTTATAAAAAAAATGTGCCCTAAATTTAAGCGCAAACAGCTCGTTCAGCAAGCTTATAAGCTCCGCCTAATTTGCTTTTGCTTTAGCCGGCCTCAGCCAATCGCAGAGCTGTCGCGTACGACATCATAGGTTCTGTTGCGGGAAATGAGCGAGTGGGTGGCATGGCCATTAACGTTTTTCATTAATAATATAGCTTATTTCAGTGAAGTTTACATTAAGAATAGTGTCAGTATGATTCTAGTGAGGCAATCTATCCAATTAACCAAATTTGTGGTTTGTCTGCATCGCCCCTTTAAGGGATTAGATGCCAACTTAAGCGACAAATCAATAAATGACGCACCTAGAGCATGGAATATTTTGCTACAAGTTAAAAGTTTTCAACGGGAAGGCATGACTGATAACTGTACTGCAAGCCAAGCTTCTGGTCACCCCCTTTTTACAGTAAACCCAGATTTTCTCTTATGGCTGCACTAGTCTTAATTTTTTGTTTCTCGCAAAGCCTTTCAGGTGCCAAGAACAGTGGAATTTTTGTTTCAATCCTACAACGCGTAGCTTGCACAGTACGTTTAACAACACTTCGTTCAAAAGAAATTAAGAAATCGAACAAATTTGCCCAGTGGCAGCGGTCATAAATCGGGCCTTCACTATTTTCACATTACGTAACACCGTAACAAGTAACCCAGTAAGTTTCAAACAAATAATGTTGTTTAAAATGTCCCTTGCATCTACTGGAGTTCAATGCAGGAGTGACCCGCCACGGTGGCTCAGTGACTAACGCGTTGCGCTGCTGAGCACGAGGTCGCGGGCTCGATTCCCGGCCGCGGCGGCCGCTTTACTGATGGAGGCGAAAAGCAAAAAAACGCTCGCGTGTACGAGATTTCGGCGCACGCTAAAGATCCCCAGCTGGTCGAAACTAATCCGGAGCCATGCACTACGGCGCGCCTCATCATCTGCGTTGCGTCGGCGCGTTAAACCCTATAATCAATCAAATCAATCAATGCAGGCGTGTTGTAAGCTCAGCTAGTTGGTACTGCTCCGCGCGAAAACTGTATGAAAACACGAAAAGGTGGAGACACAAACCAGCCCTTGTTTGTCTCTCCCCCTTTTCGTTTTTTTGTCCAGTGTTCGCGCTGTTACTCGTCATGGAGTTCAATATTTAGGGCTATAAAACACGCGAATGCAAGATACACAAGGTTTATTTTTTGTTCGTGCGTGTTTTCTGATAGAACAATGTAGTTTTCGGCGTCCGACTTCTACGCGCAGCGCAGAAAACGTAGGCAACGCGAGAGCATAGCATTTGGCAGGACTGTTGCATATTATCAGAGGAGCGTGCTGGCCTCGAGTTACGTAAAGGTGAAAAGAGCAGCTCGAAAAGTGGGGCAGACATCGTCAACATACGTATTTTCGGAACTCTTTCAAGGGGAATCGGGCAGGATGTTCGACTCGTGTTTTTCAACTCATTGCGTAAGCTGGCCGTGCTAAAAAAGAGAACCAGGGTCAACGGATGCGCACTATTTCATGTGCGCTGGTAAACAACGTCCATGTGGCAGAAAAACATTATTGCGAAAATATTACCTCACTCGGTTGATAAACAAAGCGGCGTTGCCGAGAGACAGTAAACACATTACCCGACGGCGTAAGCAAGTGGCCCGAGTTTACAAGTGGAGTATTAGAGTTGAAAAAAAAATTCTGCAAATGTTGGTCCCGCTGGGAATAGAACGCAGGGCCTCGGCAATGGGGGACTAGTAGGCGTCCTCTGCACCACCAAAGCTCGATGACACTATCCGATGAAGGTGGGCTTATTGTATGTGTTGTGATGCTCGACTTAGAAACACGGGTGTAAATGACATCTATTGAGGCCTATTTATTCGTTGAAGCTTATAATATAAGTAGCAATCAGCCCTCTAGCAAAGTGCGTTCACGCTAAATGTAATTTTTACTCGGCGATGCCAGCGCGGGTATTTGCAGGCAGACGCCAGTAGCGCCGTAATGAGCCATTCGCTCAGACCTGGGATTGCACGACACTGCCCGGTTGAAACCCTCACATTAGGCCTTAATGCGTGCACCCGAATCGTGGCCAGCGGCTAAGGCGTAGTGCTGCTCTGCCCATAGACGTGGGTTCAGAGGCGGTCGCGCCGCGTTTGCCTCATGAAGGCGAATAGCGAAAACTCCCGTGTGTATGTATTTCGGCGCATGTTAAAGAAAAACCCACGCGAAGCTTCGGCGCGTAAAAGCCCCAGAATATGACAACGTTACGCTTTGAGCTCTAACGAGCCCGCAGCTAGTTGTATGCATGAAGTTTAAGTAAGCTTTCTCGTCGTATTGGTCATGTGTCGAATTTTCCGTCATGCTCTACCAATTCGTCCAAGCTTCCACCTAAGCGTCCTCCCTTTATGATAATCACATTTGCGTCCTCTTTTCTTTTTAGATGCGACGCATCTCTTTAACTCGCCTTGTCCGCCGTAGTCGGCGTAGTCCGCACGTCTCTCCCCCATTCTCCTCGCCGCGCCAGCTGCGCGCTAACGCCGCTCTCTCACCGGAGCGCCATCTGCGTTTATTTATTTATTTATTATCCCTCAGGGCCCGAAGGCATTACAGAGGGGAGTGGGTAATACACAAATACGGTGAGTGAAATTAGAGGCAATATAAAGCACAAAACATTTCATAATTATACAATGTTAGCTAGGTAACAAAGCAAATAAGTACCGTAAAGTACAGCGGTCGTACAGCGTAAATTACAGCGTAAAGTACAGCGTAAAGTGCAGTAAAGTAGAGCGTAAAGTACAGTAAAGTACAGCGCTCGCTGGCGCTCGCTCCCGTCGCCGTGCCAGCTGTGTGTCGGTAAACACATGCGCATGCGCTGCTCTCTCTCATTCCGCTACATATAAACGCGGTAACTGCGCCGCTCCATTCAGTCGTTCCGCCGCCGTTCCACCGCGCCGCTCCGCCGATGACATCCGATGACCACCGATGATTCGAATGGAGACTATGTGGGTTTCCGTTGCGTTTCCGTTATGTTAGCATGTCGATTGTTGTTATGTTTACATTTTACGCAGTGTGTCCCCCCCCCCCCCCCCTACGATGCGTCGCATCTACCCATGGTTCCCCTCGCGAGAAGATGGTGTAAATTTTTTCGTTCCGTTACTACTGCTGGCAGCCGTAGCCACTCACCTGTTTTAAGGCCTCTATGTTGCCTTAGAGCAACGTTGCCCTAACGCTGAGCATCACGACCTGCCGAGCAACATTAAACTCATTGCACGTCAAGCTTTCGGTAGTAGTTCACAATTTTAGAGCTAAAGGGGTAGTGTTAGGTTTAATAAGATCTGAAATTTGGGCCAGTGCGAATAACCTCGTATCATTTATTTTTTTACTCGTAAAGTTAAGCCGTCTTTATGCTATGAACGCAATGTTAGACTAACGCCACGCCGGCCGTAACCATTTCCGACTGCTAACAAACACTTCAGGCAGTAGCTAGTATTACCCTGAGGAATAGGAACCCCATTTGCTGGTTGCCCAGTTCAGAAATATTCTGACGGAACCCTCTCGCCGACGCCACAGTCACTGCTTTGGGGTTGCTCTGTCGTCTAAACAAATTCATGCTCTAAGATACTTGAACCATCAGCACGGGAAGTTGGAAAATGAACTTGCAGTCATGTGCGAACAATAAACTGCAAACTAAATTGCCGAAAAAGCAAGCGCCGCTGCCAGTGCGATCGTTTCCTAATGCTTCCGACAACCCGCGCGGCTGAAGGGTGTCCTTCTTTGACGTCATGACGGGCGCAACCAATCAGAGGCGTCAAAGACGAAGAGCGCGTGTCTTTCAAACGGGACTCCACATTTTGTAAGATAAATGACGGTCGTACTCATTTACGATAAAATTCAATGTGATATTCGGAGTCAGCGTGCAAGAAACTATATAAGCGTGCCTCTTACTCAATTTTTTGGGAAAGCGTTTCAGCTTCCCCTTCAATTATATTATCTTTATTTATACGGTGTGACAGCCGATGAACGCAGGGTGTCACCAACATTTCCATCCTACGCTTCTTAAACTTCTCGGATTCCAGAGGTCATTTAAAAACTTTGAACGCTTCTCTGCTGTCCCCGTCTTGTTGACGCTGTTCGAAGTATGCAACCATAACTAGCTCGGCTTTCTTTTACTGTTGCTTTCACACGGCTCAGCCGAGGTTGTCTCTTCTAAGGCGCTTTCACTTGCTTGCTGAAGGCGCACGCGACTCTGTTATGCCAGTGCTTGTCGCTAGGAGAATTGGTGCCTGATCCCACTTTCCAAAAAAACGCCGATATTTTCGCGTAGCGCTGCGCTGCGTGCGTTCATGCATGTGGAATGCGCGTTGCGCATGTAGAAGGTTGTGCACAAAGTAAACTGCTTTCGTAAGTACATAGCATCCTACGTGTTTAGCTCGCATGGAATCTGCGTGCGCTTACGGCACGCACTAGCTTCTATTTTTGGTGCCAAAGAAAGCGTTTCGTGCATTTGTGCTGGTTACGACGATGCGCAAGTTCCTGCACTGGTTCGCCGCACGCATCATTCAGGTGGTCGGGCCCTATTATCTTTGAGCTGCATGCGTGCCATGGCGGAATAGCCAAGCATTGTGAAGGCCATCTCCACGATGCTGGAGAGGGCCTTCACGATGCCAACAGAAGCACTTGTCACATACTGCGCAGCAAGTTTTCCGTGCCCAATTTGTGGCTCGTTTGTATGCACAGAACGCTCCGGTCAGGAACTTTACGGCACCCATGCATGTAAAATGCTCCCCACTGATTTTATTACGATACCTGAGCGCCCGTTGCGCTAGCGTCTGCAGTCATCCTTCACATACGCATGCTCAATTGTTCGGGCTTTTTTCAACCCCGTCACCTTGTAATTTTGTTTAATGTATGGGTCATCGCTCCCTTCAAAATACGCGCCGACCTTTGGGCACTGGTGCAGTGCAAAGGCTGCTCGAAGATATCACTTCTCACACATTCTGTCTTTGACTTCGTCACACAGGCACTCAGCAGAATCGTGAAAGGAACAGGTGCATCTCTTCGATTACATCTCTTCGGTTAGGCACCTATTGACTTTTTTGCGCTGCGCCGTGCCTCCAGCGATGCGGCAACAAAAAAAATCGTGCACCCCTCCGCGCAACGACGACGATGATTGAGCGCGAAACTTTCTCGTGGTGGATTCATTGGTTGGCCAATCCCATACGGCGGCTATGTGCTACTCTGGGGTACTCACCACATTTCTAGAATTGCACATCAACGCTCGGGTGTGCACACCATATACTCCTAACGTTTGGGTTTGGGGTGTAGTGTGCGAATCGGTGCCTACTGCTGGGCGTTCAGTGGCCACAATTTGAGTAGGTGGCCGATTTAGGTGTTAAACCCCAAGATGCGACGTTCGGCCTACCGTTCTAAACCTCAAAAATGGAAATTTTTGCCTCACACCCGGTGGCTAGCAGCCTAATGGCAAGAAGGGCAGCGCCACTCTTCTCATGACTGATTCATCGGTTGTCATGTAAGGCACCCAAACTTCCACCATGTCGACATGGAGCAATCGCATAGACGCCGGCTTCATAACGCCAGGAACCCAGGTTTGATTCCCGCCACAGGAAGCCTTTGTAGCAGCGAAGCAGTTTAACAAATCGTAATTTTTTGTGTCTGCAGTTAAAAATACCAATAAATTGCCGAGCGCCCGCATGGAAGCGCAGGCCTCACGGCGACCACCCCACAGTAAACAAAACCACAAAAATTCTTAGTGCTCGTGTTTGCATGCCTCGCGACAACCGCCAAGCTTCTTCTGCAGACGTTCCTCAAGCTAGCATACCCACTTAGAAAAATTGGCCAGAACAGGCAAAAAAAAAATCCACCGTTCGCCGTAATTGTGGCGACACTTGCTGGTGATTCGAAACACACGTTATAACGTACGTCCCTCCAAGGTGAGTTCGAATGCTTCTTACTTCCAAAGAGAGAAAGAAGCTCACATTTAGAGCAACAACGATGGAGGAAAAGTCACTGCGGCATCGAAGAAGCAATTCGGCTGCAATCGTGAACTTAATCCTTCATGATGGTCGTGAAGGTTGCGTACCGCTTCGCTACCTTCAAATGTTGCAATTTGGTGTGAGCTTCCTCCATTTTTTTTTCTTTCAATTCACCCGGTATCATTCATATCACAGTCACGGAAAGTTGGCTTTTCTGCAGGGCGTATTGGTGTACGGCGGCATCAGGCAGGAGAATAAAGATTGGCTCTAAAAGGAAAAAAATTACACCATCTTCCCGCGAGGGGAACCATGGGGTAGATGCGACGCATCGGGGGTTGCCGTTGCGTTATTCAAATCATCAGACGATGTCATCGGAGCGCCGGCGGCGGAACGACTGAGCGGAGCGGAACACTTACCGCGTTTATATGCCGCGGAATGAGAGAGAGCAGCGCATAGCAGCGCTGCACATGTGTTAACCGAGCGCAAGCACGAGCGCAAGCTGCGCGCTTAACGCACAGCTGGCACGGCGACGGGAGCGAGCTGACCGCGCAGACGCACAGATGGCGCTGCCTTGAGAGTGGAGGAGCGCAAAGCTCCGCGCCGAGGATGCGGACTACGCCGCGACAACGACGCGGGACAAGGCGAGTTAAAGAGATGCGTCGCATCTAAAAGAAAAGATTTTCTGCTCGATGACTTTTTCTTCTTGAAAAGTTGCATCGTATCTCACATGCGTCGTGCTGACAGAATACTCGGTGCTCCCGCTTGTATGGTATCTCACTCTGTGCTACACAGCCATTTCTAAATGAAGAAAATAATTGATGTCTTCGCAAGCGAGAACGCTGCTTCTACCTTCCCTCCTGCTGGCGCACGTTTCGAGTACAATAAAACAAGAGAGCTAATGCAATTTTGGTAACATGGTAATTACACCACTGAAATGTCGCTCGTTAGTAGTCACAGGGAAGGGGCAATATCTGCTTGTGATCGCCGAAATGATATAAAAAAAGACTTTGCAAACCTAAGTCTGCTTACGTGCTTTGAAAAGGGGAAGCGTATACCCATTATCAAAGGCGTCTATTGGAAGACGAATTGCCGCGCCAACTATCTTCAGGCACAATTTCAAAATCAAAAGGATGTGCTGTAACACAGATGGCTCTCCCCACCTAAGCAAAAAACGCCCATGCGATATCAGTGGTGAACAATAAACTTCAGACCGTAGCCACAGCCACTGTCCTCACCGCGGACACCGCCGTAGCCGAGGTAGCAGAAATAGCCTTGGCAGCCACCACAACACAGAGCGGCTACGTTACCATACTGACCGATTCCCAAGAGGCTTGTCGCAACTTCCTTGGAGGCACTCTCTCCCCAGCAGCCCTCCATATTCTCGAAAACAAGACTCACCTACCTCACCCCTGCATTATCTGGACACCAAGTCATTCCAGCAAAGTCTCAAATGAAGCGGCACATACCGCGGCTCGAGAAGCAGTACACCGGGTGATTGCGGACAGCTACAACCCTCTGCCAACCCCTCCACTAACTATACGCCCGAACCGCTCCTAACATACAACGACATCCTCACTCACTACCGACTATCCCGCCATCAGTTTCCTCCCCCACATAATCAACTCAACAAAGAAGGAGTTATACTTCGCCAGCTCCAAACTAACACCTTCCCCCACAACACGCTCCGGAACAAAATATTCCCCACCGAATACTCAACTCGGTGCATCTTCTGCCCCACACCAGGAACACTATACCACATAGTGAAGGCATGCCCCAACACCCCAGACCTCCCCCCTAATTTCAACCCTACCCCTTCACAGTGGGCGGAGACGCTGACCAGCTCCGATCCCATCTCGCAGCTTCGGCTGGTGAATAGGGCACGGAAGGCCGGCTACAGCCAGGAAGTCCTAAACTGAGGACACCCATCACTGATCCGGAGTGACCGCACTCAGAACGGATCGGATAAATATAGTTTTTCCTCCTCCTCCTTACCGCTACATCGCGTAAGCCCCTTTTTCTTTGCTTTCGCGATCGTTTCTTCGTACTTGGCGCAAATTACTCCGACATGCAGACAGGCCGCAATTCACTCGTCGGCATCCCCACAGTCAGATCACTCCTCCGGTTGTACCTATGAAAGACAATAGTCTTTTTGGGCTACTTCTGTTCCTCGATTCAGCTACCCGGCCAAATTGAAACACAAACTGCATAAATACGCTTAGATACCCACAGACAAATCTAAACGTCAAAGTCCGGTGAGAATGTTTAAATTTGTTCACATCGCTGAACAAGGACAAAACAATATGCAAATATTGGTCAGAAAATCAATACATGCGTGATATTTGCAGTGTTCCTTTATTAAAAATTCATCAATGCTTGACTTTTGCGATAGAATTACTACGTCTCTGCAGAAAAAAATCACTCCGTCGCCTGCTGATGCCCGTGCGAATCTATAGCTCCTGATGGCCTTTTAAGAAATCAAACGGCAACAGTAACGAAAGGGCTCCACCAGATAGGGTTCCACGTTTCCGCTTGTAATGCCCGTGGAGTACGGCAACGTGGTTATTATAAACGCGTGAGTAGGGTGCTCGAATTTCACGCGCGTCACCGCTGTACGGCAGCACTGGCAGCTGAAGCAATCCGGCCCTCAAGCAGTGGAAACGCGGTAAATTTCAATTGAAAACTTTCTGGCGTGTTTATCTTTAGGAGTGAACAAGAACGGGACAGGAACAGCAGGAAGAGGTGAGCTGGAAAGCGACAGGCAACAATAATAACAAGATTCCCTAAAAAACATTTTACTTGGACATGGGCGACAGACGACGGACAATCGTATTTTATGGGACAATTTTGCAAGGAGATGCCGCAGATGCGCTGCCAGTTCTCATTCAAGTGCCGTCCCGTGGATCTCTCACTTGGCACGCTTTGGGCTAATTTTCCTTCAATTCTGCAAGGATGCCGGATTAGGGCTGTGGAAACAAAAGAATTAGTGCTCCTGTTAGAGCCCTTATCTCCTGCTATTGCGACACGGGTTCAATACCCACATTAATCCAACGGTGTTTTTTTATTTATTCATTTTGACTTTGCGGGGGCGGTCATTTTGGTACCGTTCGTGTTGACGGACAACCACGAATATGACGACGACGGCTGCGGTCACTTTTCGCGTTTGGTAAGGAACATATCGGTTTCGCCCTTTTATATGTAACTAACTGCTCTAACCTCAGGCCCACAAATACTCTTGTAGCTGTTTCTATAACCCCTTGAGGGTGTTGGTGCCAGCCATCACCAGATTAGTGTTTCGAAATGCACAGAGGATGGTAGAATGGGGAAGAAAAACAATGGGACCAGATGAAGGCAGTTTTGATGAGGTTGCGCAAGTGTTTACTTACGGCAGTCGACAATCAGAGGAGACCAAAATGCACGTGACTGCAAGCCACCAACGTAGAGGCAGTGAGACTTGAGAACATTGATTGAGTGATTGATTGATTGTAATGTTTAACGCGCCTACGCAGCGCAGGCGATAAGGCGCGCCGTAGTGGAGGGCTGCCGGATTAATTTTGACCACCTGGGGATCTTTAACGTGCGCCGAAATCTCGAGCACACGGGCGTTTTTGCTTTTCACCTCCACCAGAAAAGCGGACGCTGCAGCCGGGAATCGTACCCGCGTCCTTGTGCTCAGCAGCCCAACGCCTTGGCCACTGAGCCACCGAGGGGAGTAGAGGTGAGAACAGGAGCCAGCACAAGCGGTGCAAATACATCCACGGAGTGGCATTCGCTCTGTTCTGCGTAATTGTAACTAATTTTGTCTGCCCAATTTTGCCCGCATGATATGCCTCACCCTGCCTTCCGGCCTTTTCGTCTATGATATGTACACACCAAAATGCCTAAGGTGGGAAGAGATGGGGTTTGTTACCAAAAATGGCGGCAGGCCAAAATAGTCGGCGCTCTCGTATTTTATGTAAATATTACATTCAATGAAACAACTATCCCTTCGGCTTAAGTAACTTAAACAGTAATTAAAAAACGTTTAGGCTCAGTCATTTTTATTTTATTTTTTAACGGCAGCGTAAAAACACCTCCAAAAAAGAATTTCTGGCTACGCCAGTGCTTGCAGACTTCTGCATGAAGGCAAACACGAGAAGCCACGTGCGCGACACTCAGTACACCGGTCTCCCGACAGATTACAGAAGATCAAAGATACTGAGGCCATGTACACACGCGTATAGACTGACGTGAAACCATGTAAATTAAGTCGCGTGTAAGTTCGCGCTCCGTATACATACGCCTCGTCCTTTTCCTGTGCGATCACGTATTACTAGCGTTCTCTGTCGTAATATGCACAGGGTAGCAGGTAATCTCCGGCGAAGAGCTTTCGGTGCACATTACAAAAATACAAACCCATGACACGAGTACATGCGGCGAAACACGAACGAAGTGAGCGTCTGCTATCGGAGTCCTGTGGTTCTTCAAAAAAATCACTGAGTCGACAACACGGTTGTACGTTCGGCGAACGATACGTGAGTGCCATCAAAAGATCGCCACGTTACGTCTTACACTATACTCCCACGCGACATCCATATGGCGCCGTCTCTGACAACTTCTATTTCGCCAGCGGGAGCACTGGGTGCGCTTGAAATCTTCTCCGCTGTTGTTTTTACTGGTGTTCATGGCAGTGTCGCGTTAGCGCGCACAGCTCGCGGCGGCTGTCGGCTTGACGACAAGGGCGGGCTACGACAAAGCCGTAACCAGCTCGCCGTAAAGAAGAGAGCCAGCCCCCACCGACCATCGCCGCAATAAACAGCGGAGGAACCAAGGAAAGAGCCTTGGACCCCCCCTTCTTTCTCTCCTGTTCTCAACCGCAGTTCATTTTCGCTCGGCCACAACTTGTGTGCACAGAGGGTGTTGGTCGCAAGGTAATTTACTCTGGGGCCTCAAAATTGTTTCGTCCAGCCTTTCTTCTTTCCTTTTTTTTGCGTTTCTCTGTGTTTAAGGCTTCCTGTTTACGGTGCTATGCGGCTGCTTCCCGCATTTATTAGGTGTTGGTCGTTATGAACGACCAGGCGTTACTTTGCTACAGAGAAACAGTGCTTCACACTGGCGTACAAAGACACCTATAATTTTAGGTAGCCTACACGTGGCTTTAGCTCAGTATTGTGTGTTTGATTCCTCCAGTTTCTTCTCTTGTGGGTACTGTATGTATGTATGTATGTATGTATGTATGTATGTATGTATGTATGTATGTATGTATGTATGTATGTATGTATGTATGTATGTATGTATGTATGTATGTATGTATGTATGTATGTATGTATGTATGTATGTATGTATGTATGTGTATGTATGTATGATATGTATGTATTATGTATGTATGTATGTATGTATGTATGTATGTATGTATGTATGTAGGTATGTGTGTGTGTTATTATTTGGCGCAACCCTGTTCATAGTGGCTTTTGACGGCTGTCTTGCCCATTTCTCATCTACACGACAATATAGCTCTAAGCTATACAAGTGCCTTCAGTACCAATTAGTTGCAGAGTAAAGAACTTTAAGCAGCTTACAGCTGGAAGGTTTCGCAGATATTTATTTCCTCACTATTCTAGATGCTACGGCCAAGCATAGCTATTGTCATTCAGTCCTTACGTAATTTCTCGGGTCCTGCTCAATAAAACTGCGCTTGCTCTAATTGTTGTGCGTGTGCGTGCGTGCGTGCGCGTGCGTTTCACAACTGTTTCATGTTTTTCTCATGCAGTCTATTTGAGCCGTTGAGCCATTTTTTTTAGATTGAGCCAGATTCACCTAATGCGAATTTGAGAAACAAGCGGAAGATTGTTACCGGGACTACATGCAACGACGTCAAAGCTATTATGTCAGCTAAGGAAAGTTATGGCGACAAAAAACTTAAAAATATACCATGAATTTCAGCCATATTGGGGTGCATGTGCAGCTTTCCCGCTCATGGCAGTCCTTTTCAACCGTGATTACTCAGCAGTTATTTAGTCAAACGTAATTATTTTTCGCGCAGCTGATATTGGGCGCAAAAACGTGCTTTGTGGGCAGTTGCACGTTGCGCGACTAAGTTGCAGAGCCATGGAAACTATCCCATGCATATGCACGAGGTATAATATTTGACAGGCGAATTGCACAAAAAATATTCATATCCTGGAAAAATTATTTTACTTTTTCATCTTTACGTTAACTTCAATGCTTATGCCAAATTGTCATTTCCTGGTTTGGTTTTGCTAGGTTTCCTGAGAGGTCGGAATTTTGAGCGAGAAATCTGTGTATGAATAAGCTTGGTTTTTGTTCATATTGAATTTAAACAGACAAGTCGATGCGGCATTCATTAGAAACGTTTATTTAATTGACTGTCAAGCATGGTGTGATTGAGTTTTGGTGGAAAAGGCATTAAAATATGCAACATGGCTTCAAGAACAGTAGAACTACCCATGGAGAGCAGGTGATTTCTCTTGGCACAATAAGCTGCCCTTTAGAATTCTTTCCCAGGATAATTTTCTTGGGCACTCCTGAGGCACTCACGAAGAAACCTAGCTCTTCATTGCTTTGCCATGAATTCCCTAAACGTCTCACAAAAAGGCTTCTTTATCTTCTTCTTCACCCTAATGAAGTGGTTCTCACTCTCCGAGAGGGGAATGGGGGTAGGGAGAGATTAGCCAGGGATTGTAATCGACGACTACTTAATTATGCTCTAAAATGGTATATGGTTGTAAAAACCTAAATGTAACCAAGGTTATTGCGTAGAGACGGGTGAGACGAAATGAAATCATTGTTTCACATCTCTTAGCTTCATTTCGTTCACTTCCTCCGTTTACTGCGTCGTTGACATCTGGGGACAGATCTTTCACCGTTCTCTTAATTGCCATCTGAATTCATAATAAGCCAGCTCGGAAAAGCAAAAAAAGGACTTCCGAAAACACCCACGAAATGCCTGAACAGTCAAGCCAAAATCAAACTTTCATTGGGCAAATGGATTTGGCTCATTTTTGTCCAATGAAAACAGCAGGTTCGGGCCCATTTTCGATGCTAACTACGAGATGCGTACACGTTTTCAGAGCTTTATCTCAACTAGTTTCTTGCAACCCCTATTTAATGGGAATGTTGCCGAGTATTTCTTGACACTGGAGATTTATCTTGGTTTCTGGACTTGCTCATTTCGGTTTCTGGATTCGGTTTTATCTTGGTTTCTGGACTTCTCATGAAGTTTTATCTTTCAGTTTTCTGGATCATCTTCGGTTTTCTGGATTCGGTTTCTGTACTTTCGGTTTTATCCGACTTCTTTCGGGTGTGGATTGGCTCATTCGGTTTTCTGGATTCGGTTTCTGTTCTTCTTCTCACTGCAGTTTTATCCGACTTCTTTCGGTTTCTGGATCTGGCTCATTTTTGGTTTCTGGATTTTTCTGTATCTTCTTGTTTTTTATCCGACTTCTTTCGGTTTCTGGATCTTGTTATTTCGGTTTTCTGGATTCATTTCGGTTCTGGATCTTCTTGTCATGCATCCGAAGTTTCTGGATCTGCCTCATTTCGGTTTCCTAGGCATCTCCTTCTGATCTGATTGTTTTATTCGTATTGAATAAAAAAACGCCTTAGTTTTATCCGGGTCTGGATCGTGCAATCTTGTCAGAGTTTTATCCCCTGAAGTTTTGTGATTTATGTTTAACCAGCAAATATACCACATACAATTAAAAATTTCCTTAAATTGGTGCAGGAAAATAAGCTGGTTTCTAAGACAAAGACACATGCGTTGAAGTAACCTCTCATCGATATTGTGGTACCTGTGTAGGTGTTGCTGGCGCTCCACGTACAGTGTACGCACACTTCAGATGCGGACCAGCATCAGGTTAAAAACAGTTTATGCAATGCAATGCAATAGTTGAGGAGCACAAACCAGTGGCTGACAGTTGTAGCACAGCGCCCGGTGAAAATTACACAGGACGAACAAAGAAGAAATAATACGTTGATGCGAAACGATACAAAGAAATGATACAAACGTGAGACAAAACACGTAAGGTTCATTCGAAGGATTGTCTCGTTAGAATCATACTGACACCGCTTTTAACGCACAGGTCGCTCAAACAAAGTATACAGTTAGGAAAAAAAAGGGAATGGCTATGCAACCCACTTGCTCATTTTCCGCAATAGAACAACTGATGCCATATGTGTCCATCTGAGCGATTGGCTGAGGCCGGCAAAAGCAAACTCTAATTCGGCACGGCGTATAAGCTTGCCGAACGAGCTATTTGCGCCTAAATGTAATGCATAATCATTTTACAGCAGTAAGAATGGTGCGGCAAACAATGAAAGTTACGAAAATGCACGTAAGTATGGAGTACCGATGCGCAGTTCTGTTGGTACTAGACGTCAATATGCTTGTTTAGCTGCACAGCTGTCCGCCGCTTTGGAGTTGTCTGACACGACACTGGCCGATTGGCGTAAGGGACGTTGTCTTACGTGGCCCTGTTGGTCGAGGATACCCCATGTTTCACGAAACGATTACTTTCTACAGTAACAAAAAACAAGCCAGGTGCAAATACGGTCAAAAACAAAGCAACTGCGGACAACTGTCTGTGGTGAGTATGGTGGCGCCATCTGGGAGCACTAACGGCAAGCAAGGCTGCAGAGCCTAATAACTCAGTGGAAGTTCGTTTGAGTACGCGCACTTATTACTTCATTGCTGACATCCTGAAAACGCACGATTTTGGGGGAGAATCAAACTTTTAACCTAAATTCATTAATTTCTCAGTGAATACGGCATCATTTCTTGCCGCACAAACGCTGGGGGCAATATAGAACGCAAAATCTTCCGAATAAAACAAACTTGTATTTAGTCTCAGGGCCCCTGTAATGTTGCATTCCGCAGGAACGGAAGCGGATATTTGACTTCATTATATTGCTACGGAGATGCGATGTCAGTGTGAAGGTGTATTTGCGAAATGTACAAAAAAAAAGCGAAGGATACACGGGTAGCTGGTTGGCAGAAAGGCCGGCTTCCGAGCTTTGCCATCATTCAATTCATTCAGCTGGTCAACCTTCTGCGCCCCAAAGACGGTAGCACTGATCCAAAGAAAGGATGGCTCTAGCTCTATAGCCGTGTATGGTTAACATTATTGTACGAACTTCTGGCGCTAAGGCCGCCACCGACCAGGCCGCGAAAGACAAGGAAGGCATCCTGAGGGAACTGGAGACCAATGCCTACACAGACCCAAACGACTACACGCCATCAATCCTACTCGCTAATATCTGCTACGTATTCACGGTCAAGCTCCAGGCACACTGTACCATATTTTTTGGAAATGTCAGCTAAGCCCACGTCTTCCCCAATCCCTACCCCTCCCGTGAGCATTGGGAGTGTACGCTGGCCAGCTCCTGTCCTGAAACTCACATTTTTTTCCGGCGGAATGGGCAGAGACAGCCGACCTCAACAGCGAAGTCTTGGACTGAAGACCCCGACAACAGATACGTTTTACTTCAACTAATTAGGGTTTATCTCTCTCTCTCTCCCTCCTCTCTGCCGATTGTCCCTCACAACATACACACATCGGCTTGGGTCTGTATCGGTTCGGACGCCCTCATGCGCCTTGTTTCCACCCCTCAAGCTATCGCAATGTTTACGAGCCACATGTTTCAACGTTCCGCATTTGCGCCTGCGTGTCCCGTCTAGAAACTGTCCTCTGAGTAACCGAACAAGAGAGGATACGATGCGGACTCGACGATCGAACCGTGAGCCTTGTGAGTTTCTGAGGTATGCGATGTAGGAATATTCCGGCGTGTTCCTGGCCATTGTTAAGCATCGTACACCAGAGACTCGCAAAAAATGCTTCTTTCCCTCCTGTACCTTACTTAGCCTTTTTCTATTGATTTTAATGTAGCCTTCAAAGCGTCCAATGAAGGTAGGCGGGCACACGTACTGTTGTAACGAGCGCCTTTTTCAGCATGGCACACAATTATCCCCCACGGCGCTTTTGACAGCATTTTTGAAAAATCTCAAAAAACGAACGCTGGGAAAAATGATAATGCGGGACCGGTCTGCCTTTATGCATTTGTTTTCTGGTTCTTTAACACCATTTTTCATCCTAGACGAAATAGGTAGCGCCTGCAAAGTTGGGGGATACAGTTTCTTGCAAAAGGAGAAAGTGCGTGCTATATGCTAACAGCTTTCTGTGCTATATCTCTTATCACTATTTGGTTATGTTAAAATTGCCAAGCTTCCCGCTCTACGCGTCCCAAAAAGTGCCCGCGGGTCTGCTTCGTTCGCTGCAAGTTTCGTCCAAAGACGATAGCCTTCTGCGAGTCCTGCCACGTATGTACCTGCTTCTCTCTCTCCAACGTGCCTCCGCCTCGGTCCTCCCGTGATAAACACAAGGACGGTTTGAATAATTCAATTTATATTTCCCGCTTTTGCACTGCTCCGGGCCACTGCTGGGACCTTGTGTTGTGGTTGTAAGCCACGAGCCAAGGGCTCCAGCGGGAGCTCTTTTTGTATTTTGACGTTAAAATATTGTTTTTAACAAGTTGTTTTCGGTTATTTCGGAAAACATTACGCCCAAGTCTTTTTTTAAATTAGAAGAACACTGGAAATATGACTTATGCATTATCCTTTTGTCTCCAATATCCCTAATGTTTGCTTTTTGCTGAACAATGTTGACAATTTTGAAGAATTCTTCCAGAAAATTTAGTCGCTTTAAAATGGTTTTGTATATATATTCGCCCCAATTCAAGAATTCTCTTAACATCTTGCCGCACCGCAAAACATTGGGATAGGCAGATAACACGAAAAACGAAATTTTGCGCGCCTTTTAGCTAGCATAAGAAAGACTATGCTTTCTAAAACTGACCATCATGGCAAGCACTGCGGTGCTCGCTGGCTTCTCCTTGGTGACAGGTTCGTATATGTGTTAACCGTTGGAAAAAGAGGAATGTACATACCTTTTGGTGTTTTCTTTATTCGTAGGCTGTAAGGCAGCAAGAAAGGGAGACATTATTCCCGCGGAAACTCTGCGCGCAGTAAGTTTAATAAAACGGAAGCGGGCCTTTTCTTTGTGGTTTTTCCCTGAATCGAAAAACATTGGCGCGTTTGATGCCCCAAAACAACTTCTGTGCTTAGAGGCATACCGTATATTGCAGGCCCGCAGAGCAGCTTCGATTGCCTGGGGATCTTTACGTGCGCCGTAATCTGACGAAAAAAAAAAAGATTTGTTCCTAACAGCGGACCTATTTTACACAGGGTAAGTTCGCCGTTGCAGAAAAAAGTACCAAGAAATTCCTAGCGCTCGTCAGCGCGTGCCTCTCGGCGACGCCCGAGCGTCCCCCGACACGCACAGTGGTATAAAAAATGGCAAAAACACCCAGGAGCGACAGAATGGAAAGCGCTCGCGTGCCGCGCAGCGACGGCCGAGCCCCGGGCTGGCGCGGTGCCTCTACAAATAATAAAGGCGAAAAGACGCCATTCTTGGGAGAAATCAAGGCTCCCGCTGCATTCTCTAGAAGCCTTTATAGATAATTGGACACACGGCTACCATTGTACCCGTCCTTCCCGAGACGATTTGCTGAATCCCGCCACGGCTTCCTCGAGTGGGATGACGAACAGCTGGTAGAAGTCTACAATGCTGAGTATGACCTTGCATCCGCCCCTCGCCCGCGAAGAAGACGACGACCTTCTTCGATGCGTACGACGACGATTGCTAGCACCGCAACAATGCGAAATAAACAATGATATTACCGCGGATGGTAATGAGTTTCAACTAGAACGCCGTGCCGTGGGGAGGCATTAACCAACCGCGCTTGTTTCTCCCCATACCCAACTTGAGGGATAGCAGCTGATAACTTGTGCAGACGAATACGGCGAAGAAAGGAAGCCGGAGAAGAATAGAAGGCAGAAGAGCTAGAAAGTTCGGCCAAGGCTGGACGTTCGCAGCTCGCTTGTCGGCACAAGTTCGCCTGTGCAAATAAACAAGTTTGCGAGTAGTTTTGTTTATACCGTGACAATATTGAAATGTAACTATGCGTTTGGCAACAGCTTCGCGATTGAAGTTTTAGGCGTGAGTGCAAGCTTTCCTAACATTTCGTGTACGTCCGAAAAAGCGGGTGGGGGGTGCGGTGACCGAACACGCATCCTTGGAGTCAGCAGCCAACGGCTCAGCCACTGAGTAGCTCTTGAGGGTCGAACTTGTCAACCACTGTATACATTCTCCAGGTGCGCCACCTTTTTTTCAGCCAATTAATAAATGTAGCAAGCATGCATATTTCGAGTGTTAGCCTTCGCCGTAGAGCAGTGCAGCAATCCTGTGGCCGGATTGCTCTTAGCCGGTCGCAGCGAGGGAAGAGCAATGTCAATGTTTTACGTCACCTGCGGGCTGCCAAAAAGTTGACATTTCGTTTGCTCAGCCTTGCACTCTGCTCGCGCTGCCAGCAGTAGCATGCAATTGCAATATTGGTGCACATATGCTGCATGTAACGGCGATGAGAGCGTTGATGGAGTTGCGACTGATATGAAAAGGAAAATGGGTGACAAGTTACGAAGTCGAAGGTGCGGGAAAAAAATACCCCGAAATGTCTTGACCAGGAACATTCGGCCGTGTATGGTCGAACCGTTCATCCTGAACCGGAACCATTATTTCCTTTTCGGTTCAGTTCCTGTTCGGGCTTAGCGGGCTCAAGAAATGGCGGTTTGGGTCGGGTTTAGTTCCGGGATAAACACCGGTTTCGGTTCCGGTTCGACACCCTGTGTAAAGTAATGTTCTCGTTGACGTATATATGCGAGTTTGGTGTATCTGTTTGTAAATTGTACGTTTATAATAAGGCTAAGCCGCTAGCTACTTTTAAACACTTGTCGTACATTCAATAATAAGTGGTCCCCTCAGTAGTGCTTCACTCTGGAAGCTCTTTCTGCGTTACCCCATGTATTTGTGTACCTTTCATAAAAATTAAAAAAAAAAACTGGGATTGGATTAGAAAGAAAACATCGTAGGGATATCTTAGAAACAATTAAATTTTTATTCTTGCGGAAACCGCGTATACACTTTCCTTGCACGGGCGCTGGTTTTAAACAGCAGCATAATTCCGGTTGAATTTCCGGGATGATTTTAATCCTTTGTAAACTTGAAGACGTTGGCGCAAAGCAGGCGATTCTTGTCGAGATTTCACCCTAATTTCAGTCTCTGCATGCAGATGGATACAAAATGTCCGTTAATAATGAAATATCCACGCATTCACACTCTTCTGTGGCGCTCCATAGACGGCCTGTCAATTCAATACAAAAAAAAACTTTTTGTGGAAAGCATAATGGCCTGATGAGGGAAACATTTAGTCGTTGTGAGCAGCGGGTGGTGGAAAAGACCAGCGCGCATCATCTAAAGAAAAAAAACACGGTGGTGGGGCGCGGAGATGGGAATACAGTGATGGGACATGTGCTCTGAGACACAAGTGGCTTAGGCACAACTCTGCTCTGACGGGAGGCTGCTTAGCCCGCCTTTCGGACAATTTTGAACGTCAGAGAGGGAGTATAAACCTAATTAATAGGGCAAAAAGGCTGATGACGAGGACATCGCGCGTGGAAGGCATCCTGCTCAGGAATTCATTGGCTTCTACTGGCTGTCCTCGATCGGGTCACCGCATAGACTTCGGCATCCGAGTCCGGGCTTGGCAGAGAAGCCCCTCACCTGATCGAAGGAGAAATCGGAGAGAGAGGAGGAATCTGGGGTGTATTGGCGTGCCCACACTATATTGTTTAGCGAGCTGCAGGCTCAGAACAGTGAGCACGGAAGGAAGGGTGTCCGTTGGGGGAGGTAAAATAAAGGCTGCTGCGATTGGAGTGGGTGTTCGCCTGGAGTCGCCTTCGGGTACTGCGTATTTTCACCTCGGCATAAGCGCCAGTGTAGGGGTTGGAGGCTGCATCAAGATTGTCGATTGCGCACCAGGATTGTTGCGCAGCCATTAAGCGGATGAAGGTTGCTCAAGTCAAACTCAACATTGGGCATCAGTTTACCTTATTACGGGCCGTGGAGCGGACTGTTGCGTTGCCTGTAATGGTGGCTTGTCCAGTTTAACCGAAGTGTACCAAACAGATAAAAAATTCGTCGCGGAACTTGGGAAACTTAAGAAAAAGCCTTACTTAAGCAATAGCATTGCTGTCATGCTGGTCCCATGAAGCTGCCACAATACAGATTAGTTGCTTCTTAGAATGGCGTATTGAATTGTCCGTGGCTGGTAACTGGTCAACTTAGCACAGTTTGTGGTTGGGCGAGCTGGTAACGGTAATTGATTACTTCGCGCAGCGAAAAAAACACAGGCAAGGACAGATTGAGGCGACGGGCACAATCGCGACAAGAAGTCCGTTTTATGACCTCCCCTTGTCCGTTTTTTTGCGCTACACGAATACATGGATAACAGATCGAGACAAGGAAACGAAAGCGAAGGAAGAGATGTACACACAACGAATCTGTAAAGAAGTCCTTCATCAGCATCACCGGGGGAAGACCCCCGGCGTTTGCGTTCAAATCCGTAAACGAATTTTAAGTTCGAAGACATTTTTCCCCGTTTATGTCGTGTTTCTCTGTATTTCGCTGTTAGCCGAACTTTTTTTTAATTTATACGCTAAGACTCCGTTCAATGAAATGGTTATAGCGCGGGAAGAACAATGGCGGACGAAGAGAGACGTGACCTGGACAAGCGCTAACTTCCAACTGGGGATTAACACTTTTAAGCAGTGACACAAATTCCGGCAGGCGTGAACGAGCCTGGCAACAACAGGCAATGCACATAGGGCAAAGCAAGCTATATATTTACCAAAACACACAGCATGATTTCTGCACAAGACATCATTTGTATCACTACTTGAACGTGGTTTTTCATAACACACCTTATTTGGAAGTGAGGCTACGTTCAGAATACGGGCGCAGAAGCCATATCGGGACCGGCGTAAAAAAAAATGGCGTGTCACGCAGTTAGGTTGGCTCGACATGACAATGACGTCATTCTTTAAACTTATTACGACAGTTCCGGCAACAGTGTGAACCCGGCCTTATCGATTGTCTGTGACACGCCTCCCTTCGTTTGCCCTTCTTCTTTCCGCGCAGTGAGCATTTCGCTCAACCGAGCTCCAACTTGCCCAAACGTTTGTATTAATCCGCCACGACTCGGCTAATTAGTACGGTGGTAGTACCTCGCCCCCCGCGCTAAAAGTCAGCGCAATGGTGAGAGCGGCGGCAGAGATCAACTGGATTGAATTACGGTTATCCTGTTACGTCATTCGTTTCATCGACGGAGCCGCCACAATCGAGCTCAGGCTAGAATTTTCCTATAATGGTTTAGTCTCAAAACACGAATTGTTCACCGATTCGCTTTGACCCGATACCCTCGACACCGGATACAGCCTGGCTTCCTTGCTTCTTGCAGTAGTTAGGTAACTGAATTGTTCCTCGGACTCCCTTTACTGCGCCATGATTTGCAGTAACGTAGGAACCAACACGTAAAGATAGGTGTATAACTTCTGTATACAAAAAAACAAACGCGCGAGAACGAGCTTTAAAGTGTCTGGTCATATTAGGCTGCAGCCATGGCACGACTCACGCGAGAGCAATAGGAATAGGGGTGCGCAATCTCTAAGCGCGCAGCCTCGTCATTCCAAGAAACCGACGACGCGGCAGGGAAAGATGAAAGAACACGCTTCGATGCAGACGAATCGCGATTGGGAAGCTGGCCGGCTCGCCAGTGAACATCCCTGCCGCTTTATTGAAATTTATCCACCCACTCACTGCTGCCTCGAATTTCGCTTTTCGGCACCTGCTGCTCAACAGGGCTTTCCTTAGGCTCACTAAGGCGTCTCTTGATACAAAGGGAATTTCATAAGCCAAAATCACTACTGCTAAAGCCGAAACCAACTTTAGAAATCAAGCAACTGCAAGCAGACGCACATACTTCCACGATAGTTTCTCCTGCACATTCGCATCGATCGCAAATAGACAGAAAGACACAGATACAGAGAGGTAGGAGGCTCAAAATCCCAGGTTTACCAGACAAGCGAAGAATATCACGGCGCATTAGATTACGAAAAAAGAGTGCGCCTTATTTTCCCCCATAGAGACGCACGAAAAGTTGTCACTCGAGCAAACACTGTTCTCCTCGACTTGACACGTTGGCTTTAGATAGTTATTTGGGAGCAAATTCCTACTGCAGTCTCGTTTCATGCTCATTATTACGGAGACACGATTAGGTAAACGAGGATATAACAGCTTCCGCTGGGATGACCGCGGATAAGACAGCGGCAAGGGACGCCTTTCTCTCCTACCTTCGACCCATCAATAGGGCCGAAGTTGGCTTCTCACCTAAGCTGACGCCGAGCAAGCTGCGAGGCGTAAGCCTACTCTCTACCTCCCCTTCTCTGTTTCCTTGCTGCGTGTAGTTTTGTTGTTCTTTTTCTTTTTTTTTTTTGCGCACCGCTTTCATAACTTCTTTAACAAACACAAGCAGTACTCAGAATATGCAGTCACAAAATACCTCAGCCCAAAATAACTGCTAGACAACCATCAGATCCGTTGGAAACTTGCTCAAACATTTTTCTCTCTTGCCCGGTCTTGGCGTTCTTCGAGCGCTCGAATTGCCTCATAACAGCGGATATTGGCCGACAGTCTTTCAGTGGCAGCAATGAACGCATTTGATAGCCACTTCAAAAGAAGTCCACAAAAGCAATGCAGGAGCGGAGAGCGGGCCTGCTGCGACGAGCAAATCATGCAGTGGCGCTCAGTGCTGGTGATAACTATAGCTTTCACAGTGCTTACAGACGTGAAGGAAAGATTGAAGGCGTTTATCGGAATTGTTGCAGAGTCAATTTAATTCCGGGATTGCACAGTATAGCAATTTGTGAGATAAGGCTGTTTTTTTTCTTTCTTTTATTACCTGGACACCCACTCAACTCAGACGACAACGGGAAGACGCGAAGGAATCAGGCAGGAGACGCAGTTCAGACGACGACAACAACAAAGCAGACATTGCAAAGCAAAAGTGAAGCTGCAAGAAGCATCAAAATGCCACATCAAAATTCAGCCAGTGAAAAGCAGTAATTAAACGAGCCATGAAGAGAAAACACAAGTTTGGTTCATTCGAAAGATTGCCTCGTTAGAACCATAAGGACACCACTTATAATGCAAACTTCGCTCAAATAAGCTACATAATTAGGAAAAAAGGAAATGACCATGCGACCCACCAGCTCATTTTCCGCAACAGAACCTATGATGTCACTCGAGAATGCTCTGCGATTGGCGGAGGCCGGCAAAAGCAAACGCATGTTAGGCAGGGCTTACAGTTTCTATAGCGAGCTAAATGCCCGTGGAACATACTGCACATTCTTTTTGACAAAGAACGGTGGAGTAAATGGTTGAAGTTCCGAACAAACACGCAAGTGTGTATGCCAATGCGTACGAAACTACCGCCAGCCGAACTCGACATGTCGCCATCGCCACCGTCGCGCAGACGAATTTTCGGGTTCAAGGCTCTTCGGGGCCAACGAACCGTCCCAGCACGCACAGCCACGACCTTGCTTGGTATCGTAATCCCTTCACAGGAGGTTGGCCGTCATATCGCCAACCAGCAAAGGTAAAAATAGAAACAAGGGGAGTAAGGAACACAGAGCAGCAACGAGATAGTGCCACTCGTCGCACAGGTTTCGGTATGGAGGTCGTGTTGGCTTGCTGCTGTCGTTACGAGGTCGTTTACAGTTTCAACCACTGAAAACTTCAGTTTGTTCGAGTACTTTACAATGAAATTTCGTTGCTGTGTTTTGAAATGCCCATGTAGTACGGGCAAATCGTCGAGGGAGTGCGACATCCCCGCCGGTGAGATCTCCTTTCATGTGCTGCCCAACGACGAACCTCGGCGAAGCAAGTGGCTACGTTTTGTGAACTTTGCAAACGCAGGAAGAAAGAGAGCTAAAGGAAGTACGAGTGTGCTCACTTCATTTCCGAGGAAGTGATTACGGCAGGGACCCGGACATGCTGGCGCTCGTCGCCGACTTCGTCAAAGCACTCTGACCTTGGGGAAAAAAATTGCCGTACACACCGCGCATTGACGCTCGAATCTTTCTGGTCGGAGCAGAGAGCTCGAGCGAACGGCTTTCCATACACGACACCGGCCAACTGGATAAGCGATACTGCTACTGAAATTGAAAGTACGGCACATACGTACCAGTCTGTATTCGTCCGTCGCGACGGGGCTGACGAGGCAGCGGTGCCGACGGCTGGGCGTTCGTCTGTTGTGGCTATCGCGGAATTGCCGCTTTCCCGTCTACCGCGTATCCCACACCTCTTGCCGCTCGTGCACTTGGAAGCATTGAGAGTTCAAGTGGTGTGAGGTTGTTAAATGCAAGCCCGAGCTCCTCAGCGAGAGTTTTGTTCTCCGGATCAGGCGATTCCATGACTAGGGCTGCGGGTGCACTAGGTTTTACTAGTATTTTTAAAATGGCCGCCGTCTCGGTCGACTCCCGCGTGGGGGTGCTATATGGAGTCGACATACTAAGTATCTGTTTCATGGACCGGCTCGTATGACGCCATTGTTCACGTGACGAAATGTGCAATTTTAGCGGGAGATTTAAAATTTTGGCTTAAATTGCCTTATTTCTCAGTGAATAAAGCATCATCTGCTTCCGGGAAAGCGCTTGGGGTACTATGAAACACCTAATCTTTCGAATAAAACAAACTTTTGTTTTCTCTTCATGGCTCCTTTAAATAACTTGGTGCCTGTCGAGTACATAAAAAAGTGGCGCAGTGGTGCAGAGGCAACGTCTTAGCTCTATGAAACAAATTGCACTTCCCGTTTTTTTTTCTTTTTGTAATTTCTTTATTTTTCGGTGTTGTCCATAAATATTTTGTTTGCGTAGCTTTATTCTGATATATTTATTTATTATTAGTTCCGTTCGTCAAGCCAGGTTACCTCAAGTTTGGAAAAGTGAAGTAGTGCCAGACGCGATGTTACGTAACGAAGCTCAACCAGAGGGCACTTTAAGGGAGTGTTTATAGGACCGTCGGACGGCTTTATCTCGACACAGCGCTCCTTTTGTTTTCTTTTCTACATGGCAGCCCTTAGTGAAGCTATTTAAATTCGCGCAGTGTGTGTCCCAATAACACGCAGTGCGAAGACTAAGCGGATTTTCTCCGAAATCCGCTGTGGGACGCGGAATGTTGTTCTGGCTGCCGGCACCTGCAATCGAAGGGTGTACACGCATCAGATTTGTTGTTCAAAGAAGGGGAAGCACAAGTGCGAAAACATACACTGTGAAGTGAGTGAGGAGTTGAGTGAGTGCAGTGAGCTGGAGTGAGTGAGTGAGTGAGTGAGTGAGTGAGTGAGTGAGTGAGTGAGTGAGTGAGTGAGTGAGTGAGTGAGTGAGTGAGTGAGTGAGTGAGTGAGTGAGTGAGTGAGTGAGTGAGTGGCGCCCACTACTTTCCCATCACTTTTTCCTTCGTGCCACTGATGCAGGGTTATTTGGCGTTACTTAGGCGTAAAGGAGGTACCATCTTTACTATTTGTACGTTAACATCCACATTGAGTACAAGAGGCAGCTAGCAGCTTTTAATCCATATTCAAACGTTTGTGAGCTGAGACATAAAGCGCAATACTCGTCATTCAGCCGACGCCATACGGGTTCCGGCGCGGGATCAGTTAATACTCAGCAACAACTCCTTTCCAGATTACATATAAAATTTAGGGTTTTATTCAGAAATCTTATGTGATTATGACCTACGGCAGATGGCACGGTGACGCCCAGATGAGGCTTTTATCGCACCTGTGCTAACATTTTTCAACCGCGACGTCCTGTCACGCGTTGGCCAACAGTATTGCGCTGAATACGCAATCCTGCATCAATAGCTTACGATGCGCTGCACCGCCAGAAGTCTGAACATACTGTAATTATTCTTGATTCGTAGAATTCGTACCAACTCTACGAGCAAATAAGTAGATGGAGTTGCAGATATATCTAGGTGGTTATAGGCGGAATTGATTTGAAATTATTGCATGCATGTGTGAAGCATTTTCTTCGGTTTCAGAGAGTGGCCCTCAGATTTGATTAGGGTTACCTCGAATTCATACAAATTATAAACACTAATTATAAACAATATATATGCGTGCTTGCGCGTGCACGTGTGTGCGTGTAGTAATTGTAGAGAACGTTCACGGTAAAACATGCTGCGTCAAGGTGTTCCGTTCCCACACGTGTCGCGATTGCTTTGAGGAATGTGGCGGCGTTTGCAGCACTTCCTCCGTAAATATATTGTATTCCTTCTTCTCTGCCTTTGTTTCCCCATTTACATTTCTTTCTTTTCCTTGATTTTTTTCTTCCTTGCTTGCCATTTTTTGCCTCGGTTTTTTATATTTTTCCACGGATACACTTGCTTCGTTCCATCAAGCCTTCACTTTTTTTTCACTTTTGTATGGCCATGGCCTGCGTGGCCAACACTCAAGGCAACCCTATGTCACTCTGAATGAAAAGTACACTTTCTAGAGACACGAGCAGACACGATTTACAGGACCCGGTTATGTTTGTTACCATCAGGGATTGCAAGCCTGATTATGTGAGCACTGCCATTCACAAGTGCTGGCGGGCTACTAAGCTCCCTGCACCCGACTTCAAAGTGGTACGTGGGAACCAAATATAGCGGACGACGTGGCTGTGTGACACTTCCATGCACAGCGTGGATTCAGTGCCTGTATTTGTATTTGCCTTTTGGCGTGTCAAGGTGCTCCGGCTTCCCACTAAGCCCATCCGTAGGGAGCTTGGTTAAAGGCTTAGCCAATTAATTCCTTCAGCTTACTCTCACGCAAGCGCGAATTCCTGCTGCGGCGAGGGAGTCGTGTCTGCCATTTTGGTTGCTTCTCCTGTCAAAGTCTGCCACTAGTTTAACCTAAAATTTCTTGTTAGCTTGCCTGGCATTTCGAAACTAAACAACTGGTCTTTTTGTTAAACGAACTCAATCTTTCTCTTATCTTACACTCCGGTTACCACTTCTCATATTTCCTGGACACATCGGCGTGTTTTGAATCAAAACAGATTATGTTTTGTAGGTTGTTTTTTAGTTCCCTGATTTTTATTTGTTGCAGCATGAGCTTTTCTGCTCCTTGGGTCTGCATTTGCGTCGAGGCGGTATTTTTGGCCTTGTGTTCGGAGCTAGTGTATCCTGCAGTACGTTACGCCTGCAGGATTTTATAATCAAGCTTGCTTGGCGAAAATGCTAAAAATCATAAGCTTTCTCATAATCACGTTATGTAGTCAAGAGAAACGCACTTTGTTTTACGCATAGCGGCGGAACTTTTCTTTGGACAGATGAACAAACACATGAAGCAAAGTGAACGTTTAAAAAGAAAGGGTACATGTTCCAAATCTCAGAAACGCCAGTTGCAGCACAATGGAAGCTTCGAGGCGTGCCACCGATGTTTTCCTAGCGGAGAGCCCTACAGTGCGCATCATCGTTCTGTCCTGTTTCTTGATTCCACCGCCACATGAGACATAGTTATGCACGTTGATGCAATTCACGGCCCACGAAGAGGCACAATAATATTGGCTGGTTTACGCTCTTTGGTTATAATATTACAATTTCTTTTTTTCCCCTTCCGCTTAGGAAAAAATGTACCGCGCCACTTCGTCGTGACGCGGTACAGATAAGCAGAGATCTCTCAAGCGAAAATACCGTAAGGCTTACAAATAAAAAAACAAGAGGAAACATATTGCCGCGAACTGTAACCTCTGCTGTGTTTAGTTGATGTTTTGTTGCCATCGTCTGGCCGCGTCCAACTGCGTTATCTAAGTTTGAAGAGAAGCGCACGCTTCCCTCTTTCTTTCTTTTATGTCACGCAGGCAATATAATTTGGTAGGAGGAGTATACATCGTCTATCGTCACTAGGATGAATGTTCAGCTTTGATCGACAATGTTCTAGATCTATATGATTGATTGATTGATTGATTGATTGATTGATTGATTGATTGATTGATTGATTGATTTTAGGGTTTAACGTGCCGACGCTACACAGGCGATGAGGTGCGCCGTAGTAGAGGGCTCCGGATTAAGTTTGACCACCCTGGGATCTTTAACAGGCGTTGAAATTTGGAACACACGGGCGTTTTGACTTTTCGCCTGCATCAGAAAAGCGGCCACCGCGGCCAGTAATTGAACCCGCGTCCCTGTGCTATTGTTCTAGATCTGAGTCGATGGTTTTCGATAGATATACGCCCAATAATGGATGCTCGCAGGGCAAACACCGCGGCATACGATTCACCGACAATCGCCTGCGGACGTCACTTTGTTGACTGCTCCTTCGGCCCTTGTGTATAACGCGACAGCGTTATTAGGCTTAGTCTTCGATTTCCCGAGGTTGCTAGCCGTCCACTATCAACCGTGTTCGTCAAGCGGCCGCTGAAACTCGTAATCGCAGCAACCCGCAATCTACGACTGATGCAGCCACATGGGAGAGCTCGCTTGAGTCTGGAATATGGCGCCGCGGCAGCTGAAGAGTAGAAAGGAGGACAAGAATACTACGGCGAAGGCAAAAGCAAGAGCCGCGCATGCGGCGTGAATTTCCTTATACGCCCTGCCGGTGGTAGCATACTATAGACCGACACTATAGACCGATACTATAGACCGACCGACACATACTATAGTCCCGGTCCATCGGAAAGTTTTAAGAATTCTGTAATTTACCTACGGAAGCCTCACGTGGGATCCGGACTAATGTCGTCCACCTGGGGATCTTTAACATTCACTGAAATTTTCATACACGGGTGTTTTCGCTTTGAGCTTCCATCAGGGAAACCACCGTCACACCGGGAAACGAACCTGCGTCCTTGGATTCAGCCGCGCAACTTCTTAAACGCTGGGCCACCGCGGCGTGTTTTCCACCGGACGTAACGCCGGCCCAAACATTGTAAAACCAGGGGGCCAACGATGAACGCCAATCTCTCAAATGTCAAAGAAAGCAAAGGTTACGAGCACAAATAAATTGAAAATAAAACCAGTATACTGTGCCTAATGCACGAAATTTTTAAACTACGTATACCCACGGTTCCCTCTACGCCGCAAGCTCTGTTTCACAAAAGACGGTGGCGAAAAGCGTGGTGCTATCACTCTAAAAATAGGTGCACCCTCAATAGGTGTAACCCTAAAAATAGGTACTGATGTCCTCGAAGACAATAGTCCCGTCAAAATGCTCAGAATTGCTTTAGAGCCAAGCGGCAAAAGGATCTCACACGCGACAAAATAGAGAAAATCTTTCACCAATTACCATAGTATAGAACGCCTAAAAAGATCACACCAGCAATGAGTAAGGGACGAATGATCAGACTCAAGTAGCCACTGATCACGAGCCGGATATCCCACAGCGTACCATACCACAACCTTACCCGCACCAAATCAATCAGAAATTCCAACATCAAGACAGCATATAAGACAGCCCTCAAACTCCCGACTTTCATCGTGAGATGGACTGACGAGCGGGTGACAGAGTAACAGAATGGATGGCCATAGATAGATGTTCAAGAAGGGGAAGAGAATTAACTTTATAGAGGGACGAAATAAAAACAGTCTGATGCAAAGAATGGACTCGGGCAGCGCAAGATAGGCGCAGGAGGAGGTCAGTGGGAGACGTCTTCATCTGGTAGTTCACCTAAATAGGCTGTTGATAATGATGAAGATGAAAAGGCCCTCAATCGTGTACTTATCACTCCTTAGAAGAAATCAGAGTAGCCACTCTCGTAGCACCAAGAGAGGTACTGAGAAAACAAAATCGCGACGGGCCATCGTATGAAAGACAGGCTACCCCTAAGAAAAGAAATGACTGCGCGCCATGATACACATGTCACCGATCCAGCGACTCCGCATAAAACCTCTCCTTTACCAAAAACATGCAACCAAACCTACACAAGGATGAGCGATATGGGAGGATCAAGTTCCCTCGAGGAAATTTGCGAAATCATGAGAACGAACTATTCACTGGCCCCGGGACGTGCGGAAGTACGAGGCGGCAGTTGTCGTAGTTTAGTACTCGGGCCATCATTGTGATTGTATGACCGTCCCACATAGAGGAACAAACAAGTGGAAGTTGAAGCCATGCTCGTGGCAATCCGAACAGCGGAATATGGAATAGAAGCGTAAATATCATTACAGGTAACGACCCCGGAAGGTCCATTGCAATCTTCTGGAAGGGCCTCGATGTGGCCGTTCCCTACGTCATGATACGAGAGCAAGTGGATTGTCTTAGCGACAAATTACATGACGCGCTGCACAAAGACCCCCGCTCTTTCGAGGGGGTCTGCACAGGAAGTCACGAAGTTCTTCATAAACGAAGTTGTGCTGCGGCACGGCGCCCCTTATGTACTAATCACGGACCGCGGAACGGCATTTACTGCGGAGCGTATGCAAGGAATCTTGCGCTACAGCAACACAGATCCCGGAAGAACTACGGCGTACGACCTCCAAACGAACGGTGGAGTTGGTGATAGCTTGTGGCTCGCGGGGTGCTTCCGACGGCGTAGAGGTCCCCAGTGCATGATGGACTTCTCAGATCATGTCGGTAAGGAAGGCGACTTGGGGTGGCGGTGTGGTTGGAAAACGCTTCCTCAGTTCTTCGCGAACGACGTCGCGGATCGTTTCCCGTAAGTCTTCCGTCGCGAATCTAGGGGCGTTGACGGGGTTCGCCGAAAACAAGTTGAGTGGTCAATTGTACTGCCTCGAACGCGTGCCCAGGGTTATCTCGATCATCGCAGCCTCGGTCACGATCTCAGCGACAGTTTTTTGGGGTGGCGAATGAGTCCAACGAAGAGCTCTTGTTTAACTCCCCGCATCGGAAAGCGCACCTTCTTCTCTTCTGCCATTTCGGGGTCAGCTCGTGGGAACAGCATCTTTATCTCCTCAACGAACACTACAACACCTTCGTTGGGGTGTTGGATTCGCGTATCCAGCAACAGCTCAGCTCGTTCTTTCCCCACGACAGTTGTTAACGTTTTCAAAAATTCCGCTTTGAACATGCTTCATGATATTAGCCAGCTCTCGCGATTTTCAAACCATACTTGAGCCGAATCTCCGAGGCAGATAAACACTTGACTCAGGGTTTCGTCATCATCCCATCGGTTGAAACTTCGGACGCGCTCGAGCTTCTCCAGCCCCTCTTCCGGGTCTTTACCAGGGGATCCTCGGAATGATGGGGGCTCCCGAGGTTGCTGAAGAATTACAGGAGGATTGTATTGGTTGACCATGTTGCTGCTCGCAACGTCTTCTTCACTTTCTCCGGTAGTAGACCAAGTTCGGGTGGGAGGCCTTGCTGTCAACGGCTGGTACCAGTGGGACATGATTGACGACTTGCAGAGGGTTTTGGGTGCATGTAGCCAGCACCTCCACCAGATGTCACGAAGCCAAAGACGACGCAGTTGTCTTCAAGGAAAACAAGTTTATTGGAGCGACCTTTTGCTTCCCTAAAAAAAAAAGAATACACAGGTGGCGAAGCAGCAGTCAACAAAGTGACGTGTGCAGGCGAAAGCTGGTGGTGTCGAATGCTGCGGCGTCTGCTTTGCGGGCATTTATCTTCGGGAGCGGGTGTTTCTTGAACCGTCGAATTACATCGAGAACACTGTAGATAAAGGAAGACTGTTCTAGTCCACAGGTGTTAGTGCGAAACATTCTACCTATGAAATGAGATAATCCGCGCAGCACAAGCACGAACTGCGTTAGAATGGTGGTTTGGGCTAGTTGGCGCATACTGAAATTCAAAACAGCGCAAAAAGATGGGACAAGGAAAGGACGACAGAAGGCGCTGACTAGCAACTGGTTGGTTTATTGAGCGGCTTGCGAAATATACCAAAGAAAGGAAGGCGAAAAGAAAACACGATAAAAAGAAGAAGTGCATCGAACATTGCACGCAAAACATAAGATCGATACACGTGCGTTGATTAAATGGTAGGAACGCTGATATCAGACGCAGCCAGAGGCGCGAGGCAAGGAGAGGCATCCTGAACAGCCAAGCTTTTAATGAATTCAGATAGCGGATTTCTTTACATTAGTAATTCAATAGACGGCTAACACGATAAGAAAGAAAGAATGTAACATGCGCTTCACTCGGGGTACAGATAACACAGCCTCGGCGCAGCCGGGCGATAAAAGCAAAAACATAAATAAACAAACATAGTGCATGGTTCGCGGCAATATACTCGACTTCTGTCGGGACATGAGCGGCACCTTTGACCAGCTTGGTACCTTTAAGATTAGCGTGAGCGAATTCAGAGGGCAAGGGAAGGAGCTACTGCGTCTGTGGCCCTAAATTTCCGGTTCCACCCTTCAGCTCCCTACTATCTGTGTAGCCTTTTTCCTAAACCCTAACTATTCTTTCCCCCACAAAGATCTACGGAGAAGACCAGATTGCATACTGTAATTCGACAAGCTGACAAGATCGACTTAGGACTACCATCAAATTCATCAACAAAAAACGTTGCTCCAACTGGGAATACACAATACTTGGGAGGAGATAGAGGAAGAACACTGCACTTCTCAGGTTGACCGACTGAAGCTAACTTCCACGGGAAGGACCACTTTAATACAGCTAGGATATTCGATGTCACCCATGCAAGAGCACAAGACATGCGTTGCATTGCAGATTCGAGAGCCCATTCGAGTCCTACCGATACCAAGAAACATGCACCCCGCTCATAACAAGGCATGCCGCATCGCCAGAGCTAAAGCAGTGAATGCCAAGTATGGAAGTAACCCAACAACAAGATGCAGTGACGCAGCCGTACATCCAAATCAACCAGCTCACATCATCTACGTTGCGATTGCCCTGGTTGGCACGAACAGCAAGAACTTCATCGCATTACTAACTGACTCACAAACAGCATGTCAAAGTTATCAATGGGGCGCATCACTGCACCAGCACTAAAGCTATTCTGAAATCCCTTGCCGAGCTATTAGAGATGGAAATCATCTGGATTCCTGGGTATGAATCGATTGACGGTAATGAGGCTGCTCACACGGCTGCCCGCGCGTGTAATGACCGCCCGTGCCATTACCCGAGACAGAGTGGTCTCCGGTGACATCAAAACGGACCCACTTCTCCGTTATTCAGACGTCCTGGAATATTGTATGATTTGCAGAAGAAAGTTCCCAGCACCTCATCCTCGGTTAACTAGAGAAGAAGCCACCACTTCTCGGCGTTTGCACACAAATCCCTACACCGCAGCACGCTCCTCCATTCCATCTACCCAACTCAGTATCCCTCCCTTTGCAAATTCTGTCCCACGCACGGCACCCTGTATCACCAGGTATGGGAGTGCCAAACCTACCCCCTATCCCATTCCCATCTTTTGAGCAGTGGATGACTTGTATGGTCGGTCTGGATCTTGGACACCATCAGGAACTGGTGAAGAGGGCCTGGACGGCAAGACGCAGCCTAGGTATCCCGGAATAAGGATTCCCCTCCACCGGCCGAGTGCCCTGCTTTGAGCACTTGCGTTCAATAAATGTCTATTCTCTTTCCCTCTTTCTCTCGCAGCAAAAACACAAACGCGTTCAGTGCGACAAAGATGTTAGCGAATAAGCACATTAAAATACTGGCACTGTTGCCTTCTTGCTCAAACTAACGAGCACGCCGCTGCCGCCATCTTTCATGGTACATCTTAAATGGGCTATGTAGACAAACCACAAGTTTGGTTCATTCGAACGATTGCTTGGTTAGAATCATACTTACAACACTTTTAACGTGAACGTCGCTGAGATAGGCTATATAGGCTATAAAATTAGCAAATACGGGAACGACCAGGCGACTCACTAGCTCATTTCCCGCAATAAAGCCTATGACGTTATATGCACATCTGTGAGATTGGCTGAGGCCGGCAAAAGCAAACGCAAGTCAGGCAGGGCTAATAAGCTTGCAGAACGAGGTGTTGTCGCTTAAATGTATAGCAGCAAGAACGGTGGGGTAAAGAATGGAAGTTTGGAAAGTACACGTAGACATTACAGCCCCAGTGCGTACTGCTGCTGGTACTGCGTGCACTATGCTTATACCTGCACAGCACTGCGAAGCCTTGCGGTTGTCTCACACGATACTGGCCGATTGGCGTAAGCGACATTGTCTTTAGGGACCCTGTTTGTCGAGCATACCGAATATTTCACGAAATCATTACTTTCAACCGCAACACAGGCCAGGTGCAAATAAGGTCAAAAATAAAGCGAGGACGGATAGTGGTCCTGCACTGTATGGTGGCGCCATCTAGGAGGACTGACGGTGCACAAGTGGGGACGGAGTCCGCTGCAAAATAGAAGGCGTTTTGTAAACGGTGTTTTGAAGATTTGTCTTCGTCGCGTCATCGTAGTCATCACGAAACAAGATTTTGCGGGAGAACCGAAAGTTTATCATAAATTGAATATTTTCTCAGCGAATAAAGCACCATTTGCTGCTGCACAAGCCTTGGGGGCACTATGAAACACCAGATCGTTCGAATAAAACAATCTTTTACTTTGTCGACATGGTCCCTTTAAGCCACGGAAGCGCGAACGGCCTCTGCCTCTGCTGGGCCATGGCGATTAAAAACCCGTCCTGCAGTCTTTCTCTCTTTCCTGGCCTTCAGTGCTCGTGAAGCATAGATCGTGAATGCAGCAACTCCTATCAAACGTTCATCTAAACTTTAGTTTTCTCGCTGTTAGGAAGTTCTAAATACCCCCTGTATTTTTATTTTGCACACTGAGGCCCTGAGAACATGATCCTGTAAAAACACTGCTGTCTAATTAGAGCACAGTATTTAAAACTTTTAAATACGGGGCTCTTGAGCCTGTGTTTTATAATTTCCAAACATTGAATTCACCTCCACTCCAACCTTCACCATCTCATAAAAACGCCCAGTGCTGTTCGTGCCGAGTACACAGATGCGTATGGTATATAATGCTGTGAAGTATTTTTTTGGTTATTTTATGGCTACTCAAGCTTTTCGCAGCAAAATTCGTTCCGTTTTGCTTCTCGCAGCAGTATCAACGGCCGGTGGGACTGCATGTGGCTTCGTCCATTAGTAACGTCATTACTCTGCTTTGTGTTTTATTCTCACAGCGCTTCGTCTTAAATGAGGGTCCTGTTTTTTTAAGTAACTTCTACTGGTTGATTTTGTCAGGATCTCGTTATTTCATTAGGCCACCCTGATTGAAGTTCAAAGCTAATAAAATTCTCCCCGAGCGCTTTTATTGATTTGTTCTGTGTGAAACACGCAGAAAATAGTCTTCTCTCTACACTAGGGCCTTCTTCATCCGTTACAAATTTGAGAATTGATATTTCCTCCAAACACCAGAGACATGCGCGCACAATCCCCGTTCCCGGTCTCGCGGGCATGCGAAACCCATTTCCGGGTTTCATTAGGATTTCAAACACGCCCTAGAGCGTTAAATTATTCTGTGAACAACTACTCCAACTTCCGCCTCCAAATTTACAAATCACATTTGGACAAAATTGCGCTAAAAGCGTTCATTTTATATGGAACGATAGCGCGCACTCGAAAAGATCGGTTGTCGTAAATTGATCCCAAAAACAACTACATGTTTAGTTCTGTCAAACTAGGGCCTTTACTCTGTAAATTACTGCGCCAATTCAGACTTAGGCTTCAAACAATTCAGCTATTGGAAATCAGATGAAGTAGTGAGGATGCACCAGCTACTTTCTCGCAAGTCCTTATGACGTCACAGTGGAACACTGGGAGTTTCAGAATACGTGGGATGGTGAGCTCAGCGCCTGAGCTACCGCGCACCTGAAGTGCAGTGCGAAATGGTTCACATTTTGAAGCCTGAGTTCAGCAAGTTGAAATGGATGGCATAATAATGTAGAGGTAACGTCATAGCCCCGTGATACGATGAAGATTGCTCGAGCCTGGCTCCGCACCTTTTTTTTATTTTTTTACTGATTCTCCGTTATTCTGCGATTATTGTGGTTCGTTAACTTACATTAAGTTTTCGGTTATTTAGTGGTCCATGAAGACAAATGCAAGTTCTCTTCATTGAAAGACATTATTGACGCAATAAAAATGACACCAATGCTCGCACGAACTTCAAACAAAGAATCTAGAACTTAAGCAAATAGAAGAACACATTGGAGATCTGTCACTTTCTTTCCAGCTCTTGATGAGGTCAGATGGACTTTGTGCGAATGGTGGCCGCTGACCAAAGGTACCAATAAGGAACACGATTGCGCCATTATATTCGTGCCTTTTGTTCCGTTTGATTGCATCACTTCAATGCCAACCTGCAAAAAAAAAACACTTACACGTCTGTTTCAGTTTAGTGTACTTTAGGGGACCGTCCTGTCGTCGTAGCTCGTCCGGTGTTACAGTATCTCGTCACGGTAGTAACGCGGCGTCAGTAACGCAGCGTTGCGCACACACCCACAAGCTTCGAAATGATCCCTGCTTACCCAAGGAGGGGGGTTCGAACCTAGGTCCCTCGCGTTACGAAGCCGATGTCAACCCCATTGCGCCACACGGGCACACGTCATTCATATGCAAAGTGTTGGCGGTGACCTTTACGCTGCGCTGTTGTCACGGAGGCTGCCGTTTCTGTTACCCAAATAAGTACGCAATGATATAACATGATGAACAAATCCGCAATTAATGTTATATATATCCCAAAAATTTATGAATTCTTAATCCAGTGTCTTTTAAGGCCATTTCACGGGCTGCAGCGTCTTCTCTAGACCACTTTCGGTATCAACGGGCAGGCTGATACTGAAGAGATTCAAGGCAGGGCGCCACAGCCTTTTGTGGAGAATCACGGCTGCGCACTGCACAGCTTTCTGATCGAGTGGAACTGCTTTAATTTTTTGGTACTCCCCCAGTGACGTCACTATGAGTAGCGTGTAGAACACTTTCATGTTGTCCAAATATTTCTTTTATTTTTGCGCTTACAAGCGCCATTTCTATAGGAATTGAGTTGCGTGAGTTACAAAATTCCATTTTTTATATTTCGCAAGAAACCATGTTTTATTTTGTCTTAGTAACCCCTCAAAAATTGTTGCTTCGGCTAAATTAACTCAATTACAATGTATTTTCCCGGCCAGACGGGATTCCCTCACTGTCTCGAGTTCGTATGGGGTGGCGTACTTGACGCACTGCTTAGAGCTTGAGTCATTTCTGTGTTTTCCACCAGTGAATGACCAGCACTGGGCGCCTAAATTAGGACTACACAAGGAGGCATGGAGTCTCGGTTAGTGTGCGCAGAGGCAGTTCCCGCGGCTGCCATTTGGGAAGGCTCGTTAGTGTGCGACATGATTGTCACACCCAGAGAGAATCAGCGAGAGCTTTGCCAGCTCTCCAAGCAAGCAAACCTCGCGACAGGGAAAGGTGGGTGAAAAGAAAGTGAGCGAGAGAGGAGAAAGAAGGAACGAAGTGGAGAGAAGGTCAGCTTTCATTTAGAAGTTAAGTCTGCTGGCAGAGGTGGTTTCGATGCGGCAGCTTCACACCTAGGGAAGCAAGTTGACGCCTCGCCTGTCTCCCCCCGTTAGTGGAAAACAAATCTACGTTGCGAAATCTGCTGAACCTCGCAACCACGCATGGCCGCCGGCGCGGGAAAGCTATGGTTGGCTTTTTGGGCCGGGCCGGATGTAGCGGACGGAGCGTGGTGCGGCTAGGAAGTTGGAAGGGCTAACGGACCGGAGTTGTCCTCGGAAATGAATTTGGAGAACGCAGCTTCGTAACAGCCTGGATATGGCGTTTAAAGTGCTGCCAGAAATTTTCAAGGATTTACTGAATTGAACACAACTTCGGATGTAATTCGGTAGCCCAGAGAAAACTTTAAGAATGCAGGACTTTATTGAATGAAGGTGGACTTTGAGGAGATAGGCGTAACAGCCAGACATAGAAACAAGTGTCCGGCTATAGGTAGCCCAAGAAAGGCGATCGTATTTAAAATAAACGGAAATTTTGCATTAATGCGTGCGCCCGCTCCCTTGATGAAATAGTTTCCTCTTAATTCAATATTAGTGACAGGATAAAAAAACATAGAAAATCAGTGAATAGGAGTAGTAGTAAGAAATTTATTATCGGAGCAGATGTCTTGCACTTGGATGGGCAACGTCGCTACTCCGGGTTGCCATGGGCCCTGGCCGTCCACACCACCCTTTCCACAAGCCGGAGTTAGCCCTCAGCGTCGGGCTGGTAAGCTGAGCCTCCACTGCTCCTGGCTTGGTTGGGCAACTGGCGGACCGTCGGTTCCAGCACCCTCCCACACCACGTGGTATAGGGTGTTTGTAACGTAGAAGTACTTGCACTTTAAGTCGTAGCTACTTTGGTACATAGGCATGTAAGAAGGCTCCATGAGGAACTTGTTTGTCTGTAGCTGCCTGTACACGACCGCGTCTACTCTTCTGACTTTGGGATGTAGTGGTGTATACCTTCTCCTAGCCAGTTAATAGTGCTCCGTAATGTTTCTGCACCTTCTGGTGTTTGCGATTAGGCCGCCGTCGTCCGACGGGGACGCCAGGAAAGCTTGTTCTCGGGACGCGACGTCCAGCGTGCCCTGCCAGAGACTCGTGTCCCGGCGTCATGGTGGTGTTGACTTTTAATGGGTGCTCTATCTTCTGGAAGATATTCAGCGCCGCCATCGAAATACGCTTCATCTTGAAGTCCTTGCAGGCAGCCCGAGATTCGGTAGATACTACGACGCGCTTCCGGCCTATCGTCGCCGCCAGTGCCGGCGCCATCTTTTCCGCCGCGTCCATGTCGGCCGTCTCTACTGTCGCCGCCATCAGCTTCTTCCCGTCTCGGTTGGTCACTTTCACCCCGAGCGCCCTTCTTCTCGGGTCCTTAGCCGCATCCATGAGCCTGGCATCTTTGTGCTTGCCAAACACCCGTCTTAACGCCTTCACTCTGGCCATTCTTCTTCAGCAACGGTCTTTGCGGTGCCTGTTTCGCGATACAGCCACGACCTGAGTTGGTTCCCTGAGGTGGAACTGGATCCACTTCTCGTCTTTCACTTCTCTTTTGACCACATAGCTTAGCATTCTAAGGGTGGCTCCGCCTGCCTCCATGAGTTTTATACGCTCCATTGGCTCACCTTGTGCGCCGCCGCCAAGTCCTCCCACTTGTTGTGGACACCTAGCTGGAGCCACTTATTGGTCGATTACGTTACCAGGGAACCCATAGCCAGTTTATACGTCCTGTTTATACGTCCAGGGAACCCATAGCCAATTTATACACTCAGCTTTTTCTTTCATTGTTCTTCAGCCCGAAGTACACGCTGCCATACATCATCCTACTCGTCACCAAGGCCTATACAAGCGTCAGTGTGTCCTGCTCATTCAGTCAGTCCCTCTGAATTACAACTCATCAGCAGATGGGTGAAGTGGGTTACCATTTGCCGCAGCTTTTGGACAATCGCTAAACCAGCCCAGCCCTCTTGCAGGGGAAGTACCAGGACGCTCATTGTGAAGGCTATGCGTATCTTCGTGCCATTTAACTTCACTTTAGGGTTGGCGTGTCTTGCGGGAAGCTGCCCCTAGTCCTTCCCTGAGTATCAACAGTTCGAACTTCTCAGGCGAGCATGAGAGACCACAGCCAGTAAAATATTCTTGCGTTTTATCAACCACCGCCTTTTGCCTTTTCCCGGGAGACCCGAATGTTATCCGCAGTGTCAGGTCATCCGTGTAGATGGCTTGTCTGAGCCTCGGGATCCTCCTGCATGTTTCTGGTAGCTTCATCTTAGTCGAGCTGAAAAGCATGGGGGAGATGACCTAGCCCTGGAGGGTATCCTTCGAAGGTACTAAAACCTTCTCAGTCCGCAGGTGGTTCAGCCCTGCAGTCGCTGTTCTATTCGATATGAAGTCTCGGACTGAGTCGTAGGTTCTCTGGGTGCAGATTGTGTTTTGAAGGTTCCTCAACACCGCTTCCTGAGAGACGTTGTCGAAGGCCCTCTTCGCGTCCCGCGCCAAGATCGCCCTCTTCTGTGCTTTAATGAGTCCACCGATCACGTCTTGGACAGTCGATAATGTGTTGGACAGATGTGCGCGAAACCTGCAGATTGTGTTCGGAACCATGTTGTCTTCTAGGTACGACATGATCGAAATTGATCAAAGGTTCTGCACGTTGAGCCGCTTGCTCGGCTTCGGAATTATGGTGACGTCCGCGTGCCTCCAGGTCGTAGGTATCCTCCAGATCTCTCAGGTTTTATTGATTTTCTCAGGCAGGTACCTTGCAGTCCTGCCGCCCATGTTGTGGATGGTTTTGGTGTTAATAAGATCCCTTCCGGGCGTAGTGTTTCTTTTTAGGTTGTTCAAGGCCGCGTGTATCTTCTCCCTTGTGAAGGGGTGGTTCAACTCAGGATTAGGTACCCTGCATATTCTGGAGTAAGCTGTGGTCGTTGTAGTAGGCTGCTTGACCAAAAACGCTTCCTTGACTACTCCGAGCACGTCCGCTTCTGTACCCTGAAAGTTGTGTATCAGGCGTGCGATACGCTTACTGGCGATGGTAATTTCCTTTGTCTTGGTGATCAGGAATTGCAATATGACCCACGTTCTACGGTTCTTTATGGTCTCCTGGAAGCGGCCGCAGATCCTATTCCAATTCTGCAGCTTCACCTTGTCTGAGTATTCATCCGCCTGCTTTGACAAAGCGAAGATATGCTTCTTGAGCTGCCTATTTCTCCTCTGCTTCTGCGATCTTCTGAGATGGTCTCGGTGGGTATCCAAAGCTGAAGAAGGTGTGTGTCCATCAGCAGGTTGTGCGCACTGAGCTGAATCACCTTCGTATGTTTAAGGACCACGCCCACTATATCTTGGAAGAATAGACCAAACTCATTCATTCCATTGCAATAAATATAGAGGAAATTGTTAGGCTCGATAGCTTCTGAAAAACCAGCGGCTGATGCCCTCGATAACTTCCGTAGCCGTTCTGAGCAACTTAAGTTTCGGTATAGAACCTACTGCATATCCAGAAAGCGTATTCCCGGAGACCTCGGAAAAAAACAGGGCGTTCCATGGAAGCCATGTAAGGTAGTCGTTAGCCCTACCATGTCACGGCGGCGTCGTTGCTATTTTCGCCTATCCGCAGCTGTTCTTCCTGAAATAAAGTACTACTAAAAGCCCCCACCATCCCGTGCCACATTTGATAAGGCTCTGCTATTTAATTAGGCGTCTGCACCTACTGACTCTTTAAAGTCATTGGAAAATTGTATTGCTGAAAACTTCGGTCAAAGCGACTGGAGATCATCCGCCACGGGAAGCACTAAATTGTGTAAAAGTGCAATCAATGGCGGGCACCGTTGATGTAACGGTTAACCATAATATAAGGTTAAGGCGATCATTAATCGTTTCGGTTGCAACAAAGTTTCGTTCCTACACGTAGCCTTGAGCAGTTTGGGTAATTTATACGTGGCAGTTAACATTCCGGAGCTAAGATATGACAGAACTCTAGGTTTATAGCAAGACTCTTGTTTATTTCTTTCCAGTTTCCTACAACAGGCTTTCAGGTTGGCGGTGGGAACTGTTAATGAACTTGCTATGATTTTCCTCTTCCAGCTGTAGTGTCACGCTTTAATGACAAACCGGCTGTTGGAAAATCCTCATTTCTACAGTGTATGATATAACATTTATTCTAGCAATCTTCTTGAATAAGCGAGATGTATGTTTCGGTGAATCGTGTTTCTCTAAATTAAAAAAAATGAACGCCTGGGCAAGCTTGTTGCCGCGCATTTATCCCGGTATTTTTAGCGTTCGCACCACCTGAGAGGCTGGTGTATAGATGATTTTTCTCTAAATTATGTCGATTGGCCCGAATGAACCAGACTAGCGACTGGCGTGGCCAGCCTGAAAGCTACAAAGCAGGCGGTGTCCGAAACTAGGTCGAAGTCGGGTCTCCTGTACCTTACGCGCTACTTTCAATATAGTAGGGTTGAAGTTTGGGCCCGTTGATTCGACGTAATCACGACTACAGCCCGGAAAAGCACACACAAGGAACAACAACGAAAGACATGCCCTAATGATCAACTAACACGGATGATGCGCGAGCTAACAACTGCTATATTTATGTAACAAATTCTTTAAGCAAAGTGAAGGACTCGGGATAGTTCGATGTACATCAAGGTAGCGGTCTGCTTTTAGCACTGGAAATATAAGGCAGAACGTACACAGTGCGATCTGCAAACAACTACTTTATTTCTGGTAAACAAAGCGCTACCTGCAAAAATCGTCTTTGGCGAGGAGAATCCAGATGGGATTAAATTGATTACGGTACTTATTTAAACCTCTCCCATCCCCATTTTCCTGTCCTTTCAGCTCCTCTGCGCGGTGTGGTGAGCATCTCGACCTCCCTATCTGTAAAAGGAGCACCGAACGCGTACTTATAAATTGTCAGCTTTCATAATGGCGGGGTCCTCCATAATAGTACAATAGTTTCATCCACGCACTTTTTTCGAGCGACGTGTGACCCTCATTTTCATAAAATCAATAAAATTCTGAAAATAAAATATACGTGCGGGATAACTGCCAGTAGATAACCCACCCAGGAGGATTGATGATCATCGTCACCGGTGCATGTACGATCCTGGCATGGGTAGCGCGAAGGAAAACGAGTAGAGAGGCTGATTGGAGGCCTGCATCTTGTTGAGGGCAGAAAAATGTACAAGCATGCCGTTGGTGTCCGTTACAGATAGCGATCGGGGTCGAGGTGCTCACGCAGACGTAGAGGGGCTCAGAGGAGAGGCATTCGTGGTAGGGATGGGTTTGCATTTTCCTGTAATAAGATTCATCGCATCTAGCCTAACCCTGATAAACATGTGTTTCGTAGATAAAATAGTGTTTTGCAGAAATAAAGGAATAGCTAGCCCACGCACCGCCCTGTGTATGTTAGTCCTTTTTTTACAGCAAAGCTGCCTATGGCTATAATGCATCAGATTATCTCCGACAACGCAGCGATGCAGACAATAATCGCATGCGAGCGTAGCACCGCCTTGCGGCGCCCACACGAATCCCCTAGGTCGTAAAACTGCGCCACACCTTCAGCGTATGAGAAAAAAATCAAATATAAAAGTGGCAATATGGCCTTCGTATATTCATATAAGACGGCTTATATTGTTCCTGCAACAATGTCTTTCCTCTAATACATTTTTGTTTAGAGGTGCAGCCGACTATAATAGGAGTGGTGTAGGCTTGTTTTTTGTAAGCTGGCTTTTTCACATTCTGTGTTGAAACAGTGAAACATGGCCATCTACCGGAGGACTATGATTAGAAATAAACGGCTCTAACTCTTGTGTTATAAAAATATCCCGAAACCAGCGATATGTCATTCAGCCGCTAAGGCGGCCGTCCAATTACGCCGGGTTTCATTTACGTATTCACCGGGAAGTTTGTAAACTTTACAGGATCACTTCCTTGTCAATACATGGACTATGCACCGAGTGAGTATGGGTTACAGGAACGGCTTGTAACTGCCTGTTTTAACAGACACTACAGGGAAAAAAGTTAGACGACACAATAGCCACTAAGATGGCCCTCCTAATACTGCGTCCACCAACGATTTCTGGTCTACCGCCCCTCGCAGCGTGTAAGGGCACTGAATATTTCCACAGAAACAAACAGCAGCACATGATACTCAGATATTCTCTTGTATACAATACAAAAACATTGGGGTGGCCGACACTGCTTATTACGAAGCCGACCACGTAAATGCACAAATCCTATTTCAGCCACGTCGCTTCAGCCTCCTTCCACGGACCACCCTCGCCTCCGCGCGGGCGCAACCAGCGCACGCCCTCTACCTTACACAAAGGCCGCGGACGCAAGTAATGAAAACACCGAACTTGTACCCTCACGTGACATCACTTCAGGTGATGACTTCAGTTATTTTTCCCCGAAATTATCCGAAGGATGTCGACGATTTTTGTTTACCCACGTGCACTCTTGTTTATCCGCACGTATGTTGTTGAATTGCGTGCGTTGCGCACAGCATGGCTCAGCGATGCGCACACCATAGCCGCAGCGATGGGTCAGAGGTACAGCACTCGCCTCGTATGCGGGAGGTGCCAGGTTCGAATCCGCGTACCGCCTGGCACCGGTTTCTTGAATGGCGGTTTCTTGAATGGGTGCGTCACTGGTCGATTGCGAACCCTTGAAAGTGTCCACCGTGGCTGTGGAAGGCACCATGTGCATTCGTGCACCTTGGTGGTGCCGGGCACCTACCCGTAAAATAGGTACAAGAGACTACATACAACGCTAGGGAAGTTCACCAGGCTTGCGCTGGAAATCGCCCCTGTGGGAAGGGGCGGCTGCGAAAACGCAGGAACTTTTTTTTTTGAAGTTGCACAGCCCCACAACTGTGACGCTTAAATCTTTCACTTTTCTCTCTATTTTTCTTTCGTCGTCTCCCTACGCGTTTTAATAGTTCTGTATTTGCGTGCAAGCGACAGACACCGGGACGCACGCATGATTCGACGCGTGCCTTGCAAAACGGGGATGCAATACTTTTGGGGTGCACATGCTGCGTTCGCGTCCCCCTCAAAACTGCGGATTCGAAACACAGCGATACCCGAACCGCCGCCTTTCATTTCTCGCCGCTAATGAGCACCGGGGATTAAAACGTGCGTCCATCCATCCGCATTAAAAGCTCTGCATAATTCGGCATATGCTGAGGTTTGCCATTAAGTAGAAAAACTTTCTCGAATTTTCTGGCTAGGAAACCAAAACCGAGCTTTGATGTCGGTGGAACGCTTGTGCTTGGTGTGGATCGCAAGAATAACAATTTGTTCCGAAACAGATTAATTCGAGTGGGCTTTGCTCATGGCGCCTACCCTTGACATGAAGAACAGCTTAGACGTAAGCACACACAAAAAAAACAAATTAAAGTGACTTTCTTGCTGTTAGTAGTTTTTATTTTCTTTCTGTATTGTCACGTAGCAAAGACGACGCAGTTTTTTTTAAGAGCATAAGTTTATTGGCGCCATTTTGAGCTCCCACAGGAACAGAAATACACACATCGGCGGAGAAGCCGTAAGCAAAATGACGTGCACGGACAAGCGTCTGCAAATCGACTGTTGCTGTGTTTGTCTTACGAGCATGTATTCGTCGCCGTTAATCTTTCGAGAACCATCGAATCAGATCTAGAACATTTGCACTCAAAGACGAGCATTGTATTCTAGTTACGGCAGGCGATACACACTTCCTATCAAACTAGGTTAGGAGCGCCCGCTTCACTTCTTACTCAGATATATAGACAGCTGGGTGCAGCCAGACGCTGGCCACAAAACACACAAATAAACAAACCAGATGGTATATTTCGCTGCAATCGGTATAGATGCATCAAAGGATAGAAAGGCAATAATGAAGCTACACAGAGATACGTACTTGACACAATGTGCGAATACCTTTGTAAGAGGCAATGAGAAAAAATATGTAACCGATGACTGCACAGGAAGTACAAAGGTTCATCGTCTTCATAATCATCCTGGAATTTTTGTTTATCAGAAATTGGTGTTGTTTCCCGGGTAAAAGCTAAAGAAATTGCATCGTATTTGTACTATCGGCAGTTTAATAAGCAAATATAGGTCAACTTATTTTAACTCCTTAGTTTCCCTTTAACATAAGCACATTTATTTTAGAGAAGCTGGGTTTACTTGTAAACACAAGGAGTAGCAAGATTTAGTTTTTTACTAAACGCTTAATAATAATAAGTGTAAATAAAGTTCATAGCCGGCCTCAGCCAAAATGTGATTATCTGTGCTACGTAGGGGATTCGCAAATACGATATTTTTTGTAGGGTAGACGTTAATGGCACGCTGCAAGTGTGTATGCAGAGTGCCAGAAGACGTACAAATACGCCGTCGTTCGCAAACCAGTGCGTGCTATTTAAAAACGTTTAAGTGAAATATTTAAACACCATTTGATATGAAACCACGCACCATTTTGGAGTATTTCTGTATGCAAGTCTAGCGTAAGACATAGCGCTACACGGTACATTTTCGGTTGGTGAGGATGGTAGGAAGGGGTAAAGTGCGGCGGCGTACCGCTTACTCAAAATCAGTGACCCGAAATGGAGAGCGGGGAAAACGTAACTTCAAACAAGCCACAGTAGCTATTAGTAGTGCACATTTAACATGACTTATTCGTTCGCAGTAACAATAGTAAAAAATTTCTCCAGGAAGGCTACGAATTACGAAATGAACCAACAGCATTTTGCCAAACATTTCTTTTTGAATTCAGCGCATTACATTTTGCACCATAAACATACCTGACATAATGTTCCTTCCGGCATTCTTAAGAATCAGTTCTTACATTTTATCGAGGCCACACCCACTGGCCGAGAATTGCGTCAGCGGGGCCTCAACACATCGATCGCAGATTCTTGCTACGAGTGCATGTTCCTCACACAAGAGTACTCTGTTTTTGGATTCCTTGCTTGGGTGGGCCTTGCAAAAGCTTTGCTTCGTCATCTTCAAACTCTGGAGATTTTACAGCGTACTTTGTCAATAGCATGCTTGAGGACTACTCCCTCGATCTGAATTTGGGTCAATGAAACAGTATTGATCCGATGTTTGTCCGGGAAAACGAAAAGTTTTTTCTGCGCCCGTCGTTGGACCGCCAGAAGGGCTCGCACGGTCCTGTACAGATACACTACCGGGACAACAGCGGGTCCCTCGACAAAACAGCTGGTTGCGCCGATATATTGATGAATGGGGCCGTCTGGATACTTGTTACTTGTTAAAACTTCACGTGATGCTTGCACGAGTCCACACCAGGCGGGTGCGTCGCTAGAGCTCACTACGTTGACATCCTACGCTGTTGTTGGCAGAATTCATTACGAAATAATCGACGTGCACGACACGCGGGTGTCGTGGCTATGCCCGGTGGGTCAACAGTCATGCATCTGGCTTAGTTCGATTACCTGCAGGGAGCTTCTTGGTACATTTTGTCGGTAGACAACACGTTTAGTTAGTCTAACACCACGGATCGGGCAGTGCTCCTAGTGCACCCAGCAGCGCACCCAACGCACCTAGCGTAACCAGCGAAGTAGTGCTCCTTGCAAAAATGAGTTTCAGTATTTCTACTATTCTTGATTATCGTTAATGCGCCAGCATCACTGCCGCTATTATTGGCTCCGTTTGCAAAAAAGCGGCGTCCGTAGAGAAGTGTAGCCAGAACCTTTCACCGATATTCCTATTACTGCGACGAACTAAGCATATACCAAATTAGGTGAATTCTCAGGTGAGGGTGATAGAACCCGTCAGGAGGTCACGGAAGATTCCTTAGTTCTCCTTTAGCTGCAACGGAAACATACCAACCTACACTTTACGCATGTCTACTAAAGGAGATTGGCCGGAGCCAGTTGTCGTGCGAATCCCATGGCCACATTCCTGATTATTATTTGGCTGCGACGTCATGAAGCTAGCCCTCATATCCCAACATAACATCAGCGGATTGTCCATTCACTGTGACACCGGTGGTGAGGGCCTCATAGCCGAATCACAAATTCTCATTCGCTACGGCGTGAACTAACTCACCAAAAGATGTGTTTTCACAACTGAACGAGTTGTGATCCTCGCGCGCGTTTTCTCCGTTACTTGTTTCCTATTTAAAAACTTATTTCCTGCTTTTTCACGAATAGAAGCTCATCCAGGAAGAAAACAAGACTTTTATCAGAGCCCACTTTAATTTTCATTGCTTCCGTCATTATTTTTCCAAGTATTCGCTTACTGAGTACATAATTGTTGATGTCATGGTCTGACTAACTATGTGCCTTTTCTTGATATAAGACAGTTCATTGCAGCACAATTATGTACATTACACCACTGTCACAGCTGCCCCACGTGATCTCACTTTTGGCTATGCGCCTATTTTTGATTGATTGTGGAGTTAACGCGCTGACGCTTGCACAGGCGATTATGCGCGCTGTAGTGGAGGACTCCGTTTTAATTTTGACCACCTGGGGATCTTTTACGTGCGCCGAAGTCTCAAACGCATGGGCATTTTGGCTTTTCGACTGCATCAGAAAAGCGGCCGACGCGGCCGGGAATCGAAACCGCGTCCTTTGGCTCAGCAGTACAACGCCTTAGCCACCGAGCCACCAGGGCGGATTCTGCGCCTACTTTTGTTGTCGAGTATTGTGCGCTTGTGACTGAATCTTCAAGCTTAAGGCAACTTACACTCACACGTAAAACTGAAGCTCATTTCACTAAGGGGAATGCGAGTGGGAGCACTCGACGGTTGCAAACACCACCAGTCTTCGTCCCTTGCGACGAACACCCCACGACCACACTTCATACCAATGCCAGTAACGTTGGACTCGGAGCGGTTCTTCTGCAATGGAAAGACGACTCCAAAATGGTGATACCGTACGCCAGCGGGACGTTGTCATTTTCAGAAAACACAACTCAGCCACCCAAAAAGCATGCTTGCGGTCGTTTGGGCAGTACTTAAATTTCTACCATACCTGTGTGGCCGTCAATTCACAGTGGTCAGTGACCATCACTCGCTAAGCTGGTTGATGAGCCTAACAGACCCGTCTGGACGATAAGCACGGTGGAGCATTCGGCTTCAATACTTCAATACTTCGACGACAAAGTCGATTACAAGTTGTGCCAAGAGCATGTGGACGCCGATTGTCTCCCGCGTCACCAGCTTTCCCTGCGTCGGCGAATGACTACACCGATGACGACGTTTTTCTTAGCGTGCTGGACGCATCCTACGTGTCGGAGCAGCACTGGGCAGACTCTGAGCTGCGACCGCTGATTGATTTCCTGTAGGACATTTGCCCACGGTGCCGCGGGCGTTTTCAAGACCGCTGTCATCCTTCTGTCTCCGCAGTAATGTCCTCTATGAAGCTAACTTTTCTCCGCGTGGCCGAAGCTACCTGATTGTTGTGCCCGCAGCACTTCGCAAAAGTTTCTGCAGGCTTGTCATAATGACCCGACGACAGGTCACTTTGGCTTCACCCGCACTCTGACTAGGATCCAGCAGTCGTACTTCTGGACTAACGTGCTGCACCCGTGCGGCATTACGTGCGCACGTGTCGTGAATGCCAATGACGGAAAGCGCCATCACTCCTTCTGCAGGCGCCTGCGCCCTGTCCAAACAGCCAGAAATCGTTTAACAGGTCGGGATGGACCACTTCCGATGTCGTCCGTGAGAAACAATTGGATTATAGTCAGCACCGACCACCTCCCTCGGTACGCGGAAACAAAAGCCCTCCAAAGGGAAGCTGCATTCCAGGTTGCCGAGATAAAGCAAAGATCTACCAGCCAACGATTCCTTCGTGGCGTGCGGGACAAGAAACTCCGAAAGAGGATGGGGAGGGCGATGGCGGTTTTTACTCCCGGAACACTGTGTAAAAGGCGCGACTATAAGGCGCTCTTACGCAGCGGCCCCCGCGCGCAGCTGCCTGCTCGCACCGGCAGGCGCATTGGAGGGACGGCTTTATCGTCTGCTTTAGCGACGGCTGTTTTTGGCCTGTTCTGGCGTGCTTTGAATCCATTGCGCGCTTCCTTCGCACGGCTTGACTAACTTGTTTGACGACACCTCCTGGGTAAACTCGACCCTACGGAATTAACTGGTCGTATGGCACAGATACGTTAGGGATTGGTTTGCATGGCGGGAAAACAAAATAAAGAGACCCCATACAGACATCTGGCCGCTATAAAAACGCTACCTTTTGTGCACTGCTTGCCACCAATGAGACTGCGTTTTCTAAATTGGTGGATACCAATGCGGTTGTGTTTTGAACAAGTATTACAAAAGGCGAAAGTAGCAACTGGATCTGATAAATAGCGATTATAAAATTCCCTCAGCAATCTCCCAATTCTCAAATTTACTAACCTAACTACTTCAAATAGGTATAAATGGGAATGACTAAGTTCACATAGCGAATTGTTTCGGTGTCTCCGCTTGTGTTGCATGGCGGTGTAGCCCCTGTAGCTAGCACATCAAGATGGCTAGGTTCCACTGTCTCACCCTTCGAAAGACGCTCCTCTCCGTTTTCATTCTGCCGGCGCACGGCCTGGCTACAGCGGCGGCGTCCGCCGCTCTAGCGCGGCCGTGGCCGATAGTATACTGCTGCGTTCGAGACACCGCCCCCGCCAATTCCAAGTAACGGCTTGTAGAACCTCTGATTTCTCTCTTTGCAGAGCAGCGTGTCGTGAATTCAAGTGACGTCACATGGGCAATTGTTGTGGGTGTCGTTTAGAGCTTTGCTTTCCAATCACCTTCACAGCGTGGATGGAGCCAATTTGTTTTATTAACAACCTTGTTATCGGTTACGGTGCGCTGGCCATGGTTAATACGGACAGAGATAAAGCGTTTAATGCTGGGCTTGCCGACGCAGTGATGCAACTCAGCGGTACTTTACATTGAACCCAAAAACGCATTACCCACCGACGAACGGGTTGACTGAACGCCTCAACAAGAAAATAGCGGATATGATGACCATGTACACCGACGCCGAGTACAAGACCTTGGACGCCGTATTGGCATACGTCACATTCGCTACAATACGGCTCAACAGACACGACCCGGATTACGCCGTTCTTTCTTCTTTACAGGCGACCCGTGAGCCCTATATATTAGACAGTGCTGCCTCATGGCACCAGCAACGAAATCATGCAACTAAATGAGTTTATGGAAAGAGCGGAAGAGGCGCTTTAACCTACGCACTTACGAACAATGCAGCAACAGCGCTATAACACGCACCATTACAATCTCCGTGACAGGGCTGCCGTTTTCAAACCTCACGAACGAGTCTGAGTATCGGCTCCTGTTCGACGTCGAGGACTCCCTGAAAAGCTTCTCAAACGTTACTTTGGTCCTTATAGAGTCTTGCGCCTGGTTAGCGACGTAACCTAGGAGGTTGTGGACGACGGAATTGTTTCTCAACGCCGGCGTAACCGCCGCCCTGGCGTCGCTCATGTCGTACGTATGAAGCCCTACTTCACACGTTGACGGACAATGCCCCAAGCGCATTCATTTTTTAAAGATTTGCACGCATCGGGACGAAGCTCTCTCGACGGGGGGAAAATGTCACGTGGATATCAGTCAAGCCGCCATACCCTGCTTGCTGTGTGTGTGTGATTGCCGTGCAGTGTTCAATCCCCAGTGACGGATACCTCCCGTATTTCTTGGCCAGCCAGTTGTTCGAAAACACGGCTTATATCCTTGGTCCCTGCGCTTGCGGTCCAGACTGATTCAGCCATCTTCGCTGGGATACGCCATCACAATACCCTTGCTGCCTGTACTCTTGGGTGTACCGCTACGCCTAATAAATAGGTGCATCGCCATCCTCCTGTCTACAGCTCCGTCTACTAAGCCGCAACAATATTCATGTGTTTCTGTATGCTGCCCTTGTAGACAGGGCGGGAGGGCCGGTCAACCTGCCAAGAGCAGCTTTTTCTTTCAGCCCCCTCACGTCCTATTCAGAATATGAAAAAAAGTTATTGCTGTTGCGTCATCGTAGTGTAAATAGTTTTGTTGCCGAGACGAGTTCCAAACAGGGTTAGAACCTTGCCGGGAGTCAATCGCGGTCATTGTGGCATGCGTGTCCAACGTTCTTCAAGACATGAGCCGCCAACCAATCCATATCCTGTTTTGCCGATGGTAACCACTGATGAGTCTCAGCTATGAAAGGTGCTTGCACGCGGAAGTGTAGACGTCTGTATCGTTTTATTCCCGGCTGTTGTAAACTGCCAAGCTTAGCATTCATAATTGGTGCTTATACGACGTGCATCCGCGAAGTCTGTTGCGTTGTTCTATGGGTACAGTATCATTGAGTATATGCGTGGGCTATTGCTTATGTCGGCAATATTTCGCGCGAATTTCGGTACTCTCACGTAATGTAAATAGCCGGCAAAAAAAAGGCCACGGCATTCCTGTGGGTATGTGGGTATGGCCTTTGTTCGGCTTAACGTTAAGTAACCCTCACGTGGAGCCGAACGTCCTGCCAAGCGACGTCAAACTCAACGTACGGCAAGGCTTCAAGTACCTGTTACCGCCTTTAAACATCAAAGCGTGAAGTTAGGCGTAACGTCAGATCATTGGCCAATACTTTACCACGGGTATGTCTCATCTTTTGCGTATGTAATACCAGAGTCCCTTAATACCGCATTGAAGGACTCTGGTACTACTATGTGGGTTTTGGTACGGGTACGACTGGAAAACGACTGAAAGCTATCAGATTCGCGGTAAAAGTTGCACTGAAACAGCAGCTGCTAATATGCAATACTGCTCTCATTACTAAATGGCGCATTCTTATTTGCGAGGTTTTTCCGAAAAGGAATAAAATGTTAGCCCAAGATTCTAGAAATGCAGGCTGCTTTCCAGCTGGCTGCCTTGATGATTCAGCAGGTTGATTTCCTCATTTTATTTCTTAGGAAAAAAACATTCCTTGCCCGCGCATGCGCATTTAAGCCAAGTATTTAAGAATAAAAAGCAGCGTGAGGAATTCCTTAAGAATTCACGTAGTGTTGCGTTTTATTAAAATATAGCAGCTTTCTACCATAATTGTGATAGAACTGGGAGAGCAAGACTCGTGTAATACGGCTAAGGAGAATTAGGTTTAAAACAACCACTCAAACTGAGGTCCTTAATTACACAGGTAACGTCCAGGCTCGAAACTGATCAGGCCAAGTGTTTCACGCATGCGTTGTGACTGTCACGGCAACCTAAAAAAAAAGGTGGCGCTTTACAGGGCTGCCTTCGTCAACCTTTCTTGTTTTATTCTTTTCTCAGTGGTTTTTTCCCCGGTTTTTTATACCTTTACACCGATGCACTTGCTTCGTTCCTTCAAGCCTTCTATTTTATTCATTTTTGTAATGAACTGCGTGGCGCTTGCTGAACACAACCCTACGCCACTTCGAATGCAAATTACACTTTCTAAAGATACGAGCAGACACAGTTCACAGAACAGGCAACAGTTATGTTAGTTACGGTCAGGGATTGCAAGCCTGATTATGTGAGCACCGCCATTGACAAGTGCAGCCGCGCTTTTTAGCTCTGTGCACACGACTGAAGTTCTGTACTTGTGAACCAGAAATAGCGAAAGACATGGCTGGGTGACACTTACATGCAAAGCGTGGCTTCTATGCCGGGATTTGTCTTTTGGGCGCTGTCAAGGCTTCACAATAAGCCCATCCGTAGAGTGCTTGTTAGCGGCTAAGCCAATTAATTCCTTCAGATTACTCAAACGCAAGCATGACTTCCTGCTGCGGCGAGTGAGTTCTGCCTGCCATTTTGGTTGGGTTGTTGTCCTGTCGAAGTTTGCCACTCGTTTAACGTAATCTGACTTGTTAAGTTGCCTTGCGTTTCGTAACCAACAACTGTTTTTTTTTTCTAAACTAACTCAATCTTTCTCGAGAAGCTTTGTTTCTGATTTCTTTCGCCTGTCTTCGCTCGATGGAACAAGCTGCTTGTACAATCCGGTTACCACTTCTCATATTTCCTGGACACATCGAATCAGAGCGGATTATCTTGTGCAGGGTGGTTTTTTTTAGTTCCCTGATTTTAATTTGTTGCAACATGAACTTTTCTGCTCTCTTGAGTCTGCATTTACGTTGAGACGGTATTTTCTGCCTTGTTTTCGGAGCTAATGTCTTTTGCAGTACGTTACGCCTGCAGGATTTTATAATCAAGTTTGCTGGGCGAAAACGTTACGTTCTAAAACCCTAATGTCTTCCATAATGTCGTTACGTAGTCCAGGAAAACACACTATGTCTGATGCATAAACTATTTCATAGAGAGATGAAGAAAGCATAATGTAAAGTAAAGGTTCCAAGAAAAAACGGGTACCTGTTCCAGTCTCGCAAACCAAGTGGCAGCACCATGAAAGCTTAATGGCGTGCCTCGATGGTTTGCCTGCGCAGAGCCGTACTGCCTGCAGTTGCACGTGCGGTTATTAGGCATTGTTGGGCACATTGATAGAAATTAGGACTCAAAGCGCTTTGGCAGTATTATAACCATTACTTTACTTATTTTTACCTGGAAAAAAGTGACGCGCAAAATTCTACACACTGCATTGTGTCCTGAGTACAGACAGACGGAGATATCTCAAAGGAAGTAACAAAACACTTAAGCATAAAAAAAGGCAAGCATATCAGCAGAATTTGTGCGAGCACGATTTCGATTGCGAGCCACGCCAGAGGGATTTCTTTGGTTATGCATATATGATGCCCGCTGTGGTAGAGAGCCACGAATTAAGTTCGACCACCCTAGTATCTTTGAAGTACCCCAAACTCTTGGAACATGGCTGTTTTTTTGCCTCTATCAGAAAAAAGATCACCTGCTGCGGCACCGAAGCGGGAGTAATCGTCGGGTTCCAGAGATGAACGGGGCCCAGTCATGACCTGTGGATTGGACGGTGATCAAAAGAAGGAGAGCTTTGTTTAGAAGGCGAAGTGATGAGAAACTCCAGTACAAAAGGTGCGATGCAGTCCCACGTGGATTCAGTCCCAACCGGTCCGCACCGCAAGCGAACAAGATCGCGTGCGCCATAGTGGTCCACGTGCCCGCGACCAGACGTAGCAAATCGGCGATGACGGTTATCACGCGGCTCAGAGACATGGTTGGATTTTCGCATGTTATCATTAAGGTTCATCGTGGAGCGGTCACATCATGTAGAAATGCTATCGAGGTCACTGTGGAGGCAAGCAGCATAGGTTTGGTTAGAATAGGTGCTACTCATCTCTGTGGTACTGCAGAAGTCACTTAGGGAGGATGAATTTCGAGACCACGAAGTTGCATACTATACTAGGAAACACCTTTCTGTGGCAATGTTGCTGCTGATGATGATTGGAGATTGCTAGTGGTATCCCATTTGTAGCGGGGTAATGACGTGTCATGAGTCATGCAGTCAAGGCTACGGAGCCGAACCACGCCTTTTCGCAGAGCACCTGAAAGTACTTCAACAAGAATAATTGGCTGTAGGTAACATAGGCAATTCAAAAATATATACTTCTTGTGTTTTAGCCTTGGTTTAATAATGCCACCAAAGAATTAGCCATAATATGTCGAAACAGAGAGCAATATGTTTTAGATTTCCGGATTTTTTGGTTGCCTTCGCTGCTGACATCGCACCGGTCCCCCTCCTAAAAAAAGAAAATGGTGTCCTTGTCGGCGTCTTTCTTCTTCTTTTTTTAATTGCGCAGGTACGCCCTTCGGCATTCGGCAGCTCGCCATATAATTCTCCGCGTAGGATTTTTAAGAATCCTCGCTGTTAGAAACAAACGTAGCAAGTGCTGGGCAAAGTGTACGCCCAAGTGGGGCTGATGCAACCGGGACTCTCCGCCGTTTCTGCAATCGTTTCGGTTGGCTAGTATGTTGGCGTAAGCGAGCACCTGCGTAAGCACGTGTGTATTCTTCGGTATACCGCTCCTTCGGTATACTGCGCCCGCGCTATATAAGTACGGTACGCATGTCGGTGGCGCTGCACAGTTTTCAGCTCCAGAAGAGTTAAAAAATCAGCGCATGCCGTCAAAACTGCAGCTGCCGACAAATCACTTCACTTCGGAACGATGCAGAATTGTGCGGTATAGTTCACGGTCGGTATAAGTTCTCGAGTGAAAGCGTTGGCTTGTGTTTACAAACAAATGAAGCGTGGGGAAGAAGACGCCAGTATGCCTGCATTCTCGGTAATCATCGTTCAGCGCACTTAACCACGGAGCTCATGCGAAGATCTGGACTGTATTAAAACCGTATCTGTCACGCCGAGACTGAAACCAAAACCAGTTTATTGGGAACTCTGTGGCGCAGGAGCACAAAGCAGTTAGATCCCCCACCTCCCATAGCTTTCTCTCCATTGCCACAGAAAGTTGTTCCCGAGTGTAGGTACGTTTATGTAAGAAGCATTCCATGTACTTCAATTACACTCCTTTCTAGCGTTAACTTTACTTACTCTTGAGATATGATGTTATGGGCAGGTTGTCCGAAAGATTTAGCACAATCAATAAAGATGCGGTTGAGCAACAATGAATTATCTAGGCCCGGGGAATAGGTGATGCGCTAAATATACTATTACTGCGCTTCGAAGCAACTATATTTGCGGTACTCATGTTGGTCCGGTGAAAACGGGAATTATATTCAAGAATAATATTATCCTATTCATAGATCACGTATTACAGCAGCTTGAAAAGATGTTAGGCTTATTGTTCTGTGGTTATACGGTCAATGAGTTACACAAGACATTTTGCAGTGGAACCACTTTGTCAGTTGTTCCAGTTGAGAAGGAACTGCGCCACTTCGCAAAGACGGTAAAAAAGTATCCATATGAGATAACAGATTAACACGTTTCGGTGCGCTTTGAAAACTCATAGTCGATTTTGTCGACACTAGGAGGATGATGGAAAGCTTGACCATATCATAAGCTTCCCTACGTCGTCCAATTACACTTTCATGAACTACAGTCATCCAATCAATAAGGCCTGAGGAACGGAAGACATTGCCGGTATGCAAATGAGTTTGTGATAAGACAAACGGCTTAAAGGAAGCGCAACATTGGTAACGCGGGGCAAGGGTACCATCCGGCAATCTTATTGGCACGTCATTCGTTTTGCGCATGTCGATCAAGCTGCAAACTTTCCGTTGGGGTGATTATTTATTAGATTATATCACGATTGTATCTAAGGCGTATGCTTCTGACTAGAAAGAGGCTGCTTGTATTCTGACTGCATGGGACAGATACTAGTATGAGTGGGTAATTAGATATGAAAAGTTATAGCTGTGAAAGATGAGCTTGGTCTGACAAGAATTGTTTTTATGCCTTTGGATGAAACCATCGAAACTTGCGTTGTGACGACCGAGGAACTAGAAAATATTTTTTCAGCAAATTCTGCGGCCACCCCCAACACTCTGTACCGATATTGTGTGGGAGTGCCATGGTGTGAAGGAACTCCCAGAGGTGCTGGCGCCATCGACGGAGCAGTGGGAGGCCCTGCCGTCCAGCGCGGTCCTGGATGACCAGCGCGGCCTGGTGATCCGGTCCAGACAAGCAGCTGAGGGCCATGGCATCCATGAGTAGTGACGCCACCCACCGTGGATGGTCAACGCTACTACAATGAAGATCATCGAGTGCTCAATTTTCCTTTTTAGGAATCAATAAACATTTACTTCTTTTCCGCTCGTCCCCTGATTGTGTTCTAACTATATCCCGTATAAGCACCCACTACTTTTGTTGCTACGCTCCCACAGTTGGGGAAAATATACCAGGGAAGTTAGCTAGCTCAGAGTTATTTGGAACCAAATTAGACTTACCGCAACCTGTAATCAGTTAATGGTGCTTTGGCCAACGGTGTGATCGCGAAGGTATGTAGAACTGCAAGATCGCATGGTCGCAAACCCTTAATGGTGAGACGGAATCATGTGCTGTATCATTACTCGGTCCAGTATTCCTGATAAGAAAGCGGTGGTCCAGCAGTAACATGTAACCAGCGGAGCTGTTTATAAGCTTGAGCTGTGTCCGTGCGGACTGTTGACGGAAAACTCTGCTCGGAATGAAAAAACGCTTGCAGAGGTCGGATTCAAACGATGGGTCCCTCGCGTTATCAAACCGGCGTCTATTCGATTGCGCTATCATTGCATTCTGGGCGCTCACCATTTCCTTTCGGTTTGGAACTGTGTGCTTCGGACTTTGACAGTTGCGATTTTGGAATTTAGAGGGGTGGATTGAGGACTTCGAGTTAACTTAGCTTTCATGAAGAAAGCTTCGCTTTTTAACCATCTTTCTGTTACGAAGGAGAAAGACCTAAAAAAACCACGTTCAAGGTAGTGAAGACCACCCGCTCCGCTGTTTCCTTCGCCTTCGCATCTCAGTTTCGTAGGTGGCCGAATATTTTTCAATTTGTGACAGATGAAAGGTTCTACACACGTCGATCAATGCTAGACACTCTGATGAACCACTTGTTACTGTTGCTTGATTGCTCAATGATATTGCTGGTAAAATGAGTCTCCGAAGGTAAAATGAAAGCAATGGGCTCAGTGTCGTTTCATGGATTTGGTTTCATGGAGTACCGGACGATGAAAAAAAGGAAGAGAAGGCGAGGATCAGCAATAAATAAAAAAGTAGGGAGAAATGGGAACAGAAAACAAAAACGAAACACAGAGCAAATTAAAAAAATTCGTAATGTAACATTTCATTGCTTCCCTCGTTTTGTTTCTTTTATTAAGGGGTTCGTGGCAAAATGGATCATCGTTGTGGGTAGAGCCGCTGTCAAAGCCGCGTAAGCTTCATTAATGAATACTTGCGACAGTAAGGCAATTATCGGTAGCCACTATTTTATTAGAGGCAGAGTCAGCGGCCTCATCGACGTTCCCCCCACCCCCCTCTCCCTAAAGTCTAAACATTTTGCGGTGGGCTGTGGCTCCCTCGGCACCTCCTCGCGCACGCCAACTACTTTGGATACCTTCAATAGTTTGGTCAAACAACCCGAAAAAATTATCCGCAAAATTTAGTCGCGGTATCCGGCTGATGACAGCAGACGCTGAACATCGTGACACCCTGGTTTACAAGAACACAGGCTGAAAGCAAAAACGCCCGTGTGTACGAGATTTCGGCGCACGTTACGATCCCCAGGTGGTCAAAATTAATCCAGAGCCCTCCACTACGACGCGCCTCATCGCCTGCGTTGCGCCGGCGCGTTAAACCCTACAATCAGAATTAGAATCACGCTGAAAGAAATTCTAAAGGGTAGGGAGCAAGAAAGATCATTGTGTAAGATACTGTTTTGCACTGCTATCCAAAGCGATCCGCCTATACGCTCATAACGATTACTTCCGGACTGTTTGTAGCCTTCATTTGCACGTTAACAATTCGTAATTGGCAAATTCACTAATCATTCCAGCTATCCTTCAGTCCGGATCCACGCAGAATTAACTGACAATGGCTCGTCATCTTAACACAACTCTACTGCGAAGCGATTCAGCCTGACATTAATTGAAACATTTCCACTTATGTATCCGCGGAACACCTAGATTTGGAACTCGCTTCACACTCCGTCACCTTCGCGTAGAATTAATTCTTCAAGGCATACTACTGCCAACTTTCCCCCCTTTTATCTCCTTTCCCTCCGTGAATCCATTTTGCCGCTGGACACCTTACCTTCACTGATACCAGTGAAGTACTTGTACTTGGTATGCATCCGACGTCATTGCCCAAGCTTAATTAAGACTAATTTCGCATGTCAGGCCTCTCACGCCTGCCTGTCAATGTCCCAGACATCCCAAGGCCACCTTAAGACCTGAAGTCTCGCGCCGCCCGCACTTTTCCGGAAGCCGTGGTTTTACCACCTGCCCGGCTGGATTATCTGAAAGTCTGTTGTTTATTTACGGACACTAGAGCTTCATGCGTTATGCAACATAATATTCAAACATGTAGAAGTATCGTAGAACTTCTTTATTGTTATTGAGGCTCTTAAAACAGCTGTTTTAAACAATCGATATCTTCGGACTAGTTTAAAAGCTTGACTAAAATATGCGCAAATTTAAGGCCGCCCGCGTCGTTCCTGTGCCGTCGGTGTCGCTCTTCTCCCCTTGTGTAGCGTCTTGACACTGGTTCCCACTTCAAAAACTATGAACCAATTGGCCAAGATTCTACCTTATTTAAGGTTTAGATCTTTATCTATCACGGTTACGTCATAAGGTATGCAAGTGAGGTACTGAAAAAAAATTAGCCCAGGTTCACTTGCATGTTGCCAATGCTGACCTTAACAGCGAGGCTGCGTGGCGGTCCATAATCGCAAGGCAAGCTTCAAAGAACTCAAAGCTATCAGATTGATTTGCAGAAGCTGATGCTGGCTGAGCGGTTATCTGTCCACTTCCGCATGGCTTCGGTATCCGTCGCGCGGACTTCCGGATTCGAATGACGAGCCGTGTCCATTCGTGCTCTAACTCTCGCTGGCGCTCCCTACTGGCGGTTTCTTCTTCCGTGGAGCGGGCTACTGTACCCATTTTCCGAATAGTCCAGCAACAACCGGCAAGCGCACTCGTCTATGGCTGCGTTGCAATTCGCGGACAGCTTTGCATACAGCTTACGAAGCAGTCTAATAGGACGTCAAAAGGAAGAAGAATTGGAACGACGCAGCGTTCACCAACGCAGACGACAACCCCCTAGCAGACATGTTGAGAACCGCAAGCCGCAGGTTTCGTAAATAATATTACCGTTTTTATTACAAACATCACGTGATTAAAAATTTCTGAAAAGCATCGTAGGCACTAGTAAATTGTACTAAATAATTCAATAAAAGAACGTTAGTTTCTAACAAGATTATTAAGCAAAAAGGGGGCGCTGGCGTCACTTGACAGTTTAGACAGGAAGGTAGCCTGAATCGTTGCTGACTTCGATGCTGTCTCCTGGAAGCAGTCCTTCGTTGGACTGCTTTGTTCGAATTGGAACGGGGCTTGACACGGCGAACGAAGCCGTCTAAAGGGTTAATTGGAACGCATCCTATATACACGCGCTCCTCCGAGCCATCTGTAGGACGCGCGCTCTCCAATTGGCCGACTCCTCTCCTGCTCTCGGGACTCCACCGACCTGCTCTTGACGCCCCCTCGTGCACTACGCTGCACGTATGCTTCGCGTTTGCGCTCCTCCCCGCTAGGCTACGCCCTCTCCAAATCGCTGCTCCCGCGTTACCACGCCTCGTACCATGAAAGCCTCGACGAAGAACAGAGTTGCTGATACAAGCGTTGCGCCGTGCCGAAAATCAAAGCGAGCGGCGGTAAAATGAAAATGCTTGGCTGGAGGAGAGTTGTAGATATGGCTGGTAAACGTTCTAGACGAGCCTTGCATATGTCGCTGCGTAGACTCATAGCTTTATACCACATCGCTATGAGGACGACGCCCCAGGCTGTAGTCGCGGACGGCGAGGACCGAGAAGGTACGCCATGGCGGAAGAGGCTCTGACAGCTCGAAATTCCGTCTCTTGAAACTGCCGTCGCGGGGAAGCGGCTAGGGGTGGAGCTGTGGCGCCGGCCAGACGAGAGCAACTTAAACGTTCAACAGAAAGCTAAACAGTAAGTATAGAGAAGGTTCAACTAGTCATTGCCTCCTCATTCTGCGGAAGTTCTAACAATCCCCCATATTTATTTACCCAGCACCGAGACGGGGAGAACATGATCCTTTATAACCTCTCGTCGCTAGTGACAGCGCAGTGTTTAGAAGTTTTGAGTATTCGTTTTATACTTTCAAATATTCAATTCGCGTCCCCACTCATCCTTTCCCACCGACCAAAAATGCCCAGTGCTGTTAGTGCCGAGTCATAAAGTGCATTCGGTATTTAAAAATATCGTTTATTTAATGGTCGTTCGCAGGTCCGTTGAGCATTTCGCGGCAAAATTCTAGCCCTTTTTTGCTTCTCCGAGGCTGCTGTGAACCGACTGAGTTGGCCTAAGGGCGGATTTGTCCTTTATTAACGTCATTACATTGATTTGTGTTTTGTTCTCTGAGCGCTTCGCGTTTGATCGCTCCTGTTAAATTAGGGTACTGGTTTTCAAGTGACTCCTACTGCTGCAGGCCGTCAGAATCACGTTGGTTCATTAGCGACCGTTATTGAAGTTGGAAGCTAATTAAATACTTCCTGAGCAATTTTATTTCTTCATTCTGCACAAATACGGAGAAATGCTTTTTTCTCTACGCTTGAGTCCTATTTTTTCTTTAAATCTTCAGAATTTATGTTTCCTTCTCATGCCAAAAAAAAGCGCATAAGCACAATCCCAGTTCCCGGTTTCCCGGGCACGCGGAAAGTGGTTCCGGGTTTTATTAGCATTTAAACAAGCTTTGGAGCATGAAATTATTATGCGAACAGCTGCTCCAAAATGTACTCCCGCACTGGCAAAGCTTCTTTCGACAAGATTAAAAGCATTCATTTTCTGTCTAACGATAACGCGGACGTGAAAAGATCAGAGCTGCCTTACAATGAAAACAAAACCCAAAGTCTAGTTCGTTCAAAAGAGCGCTTTGTGTGAATAAAAATTGCACCAATTTTGACTTAGTCTTCAAACATTTAGGCTAGAACTGTTTTTTCGGACTCCGGAAATTCGGACTTGCTAGACATTCCGGACTTTCCTGAAGAACCGCCAGTTGTCCTGTAGGAGTAATGTATATGAGCAACGGATATTTTGGACAAAATAAAACCGGAATTTTGATTGTCCGGACAACGAGTTCCGCGACACAGCCACGGCGCGACTCCAGGGCGGCGCCATTTTGAATTCTAAGCCACCTGGCTAGCTTCAGATTGTGTGGCGATTGGATTGACGGCCGCCGGGGTAACAACGTTGATCTTCGAGGCTAAAATTTTGCATTGGTTTGCAAAGGAAGCAATCTCGAAAGCCGGAAACGGGTCGTGTTTTAGGTCGCAATTGACGATCACTTATAAGCACCATCATCATCATCAGGTTTGCCCTGAACCATTGTTATTTATTTATTTATTGTACCCTCAAGGCCCGGGTAGGGCGCTACACAGGGGAGTGGGTGTGATGACTGCATATAAGGTACAGGAGAAAGAAATGCAACAGCAGAATGAATGATTACACGACTGAAAACGCAAAACGCGCGCAGAATAATACAAAGCACCATGGTGCCAAAACAAACCACAACAAAAAAAGAAGGGTAGGACACTGGTTGCAAAGGCATAAAAAAAGACACGCACATGCGCATAAATGAACAATTCAAAGGCCATATTAATAGACTAACAATAAAAATACACAAAATAAGAAATACGTGCTCGCGTAATACAATGAATAGCGTATTCAGGCGTAGAGACATATTATAACTAGCAAAAACAGTAACAAAAAACACACTAAACAGCCAGGACAACAATAAACAGCCAAAATGGCATGGTAAATGTACACAAAGGTGGTTGAAGCCGTTTACACAGAGAAGTGGGCGGATAAGGGCGATTTAAACAATTTATTATCAGGTATGGACACTAGTTGTTCGGGAAGGTGGTTCCAATCACTTATCGTGCGAGGAAAAAATGTGTGATGAAAGGTGTTGGTGTCGCTTGCGAATGGTCTGATCTTGTGGCGATATCAAGGCGTCGGGAAATGTAGGAAGGACTGGATAGAGAGGCATCGCGTAAAGTGGGATGATATACTCTGGAACAAGTTAAGAACGGCAATAGCTCATGTACGGTATAACTCCGCCTAAGCGACGGACCCTGGTGTCAACGGGCGCGCGCGTTTTGAAAGGAGACAGCTATGAATGCGTGGTATCGTCTGCCTTTCCTCACGTAGTTGGTTTGTCGTCACTGCAGTGCTTTATAGGCATTATAAATCCAAAAAATAACTAAAACGGCTCTTGTGGCGTTCAAAATATTCCCAGTAACGCACTCCTTGCGCCGCACTGAGTAACATCCGGCTGCGGTGATGAGGCACAGTGACAACTTCCGTTGCCGTTCTTAAGTTGTAACCGGGTATAGTAAATTTTATGAAGCAAACATAAGCGCATCACTTTGCGGCGTAGCGAGAGGTGTGGTAATAGTAATGGAGATTTCATATTGGAAACAGTTGCAGTACGGTGATAATTACATAAAATAAAACGCGCCGAGCGATTTTGTATAGCTTCAACTGCACGTGTTACTAAATTAATACCGGGGTCCCAGATAGCGGCAGCGTACGCTAATTTTGGTCTAATTAATGCTTTGTAAAGTAGTTTTAACGATGATGGTATGTGGCGAAAGTTTCTTCTTAGGTAGCCAAGTGTTCGGTTGGCGTTAGCAGTTATGTAGTTAGTGTGCTGTTCCCAACATAGGTTGCTTGATATATGAATGCCCGAATATTTATATGAATTCACTGATTGCAATAGGGTATTTTGAAGAGTGTAGTTAAAATTAGGAGAGCTCTTCCGGGATACGTGCATTAATTTGCATTTATTAATGTTGAGGGTCATTAGCCCATCTTCGCACCATCTGGTGATGGTATCAAGTTCACTCTGAAGTAAACTAGCGTCATTAGTGTTCGAGATTTCATGGTATATAACACAAACATCGGCGTAAAGATTAATTGAAGAGTGAAGCTTAGCGGGTAATCGTTTATATAAATTACAAATAAGAGTGGGCCGATCACGGAACCTTGCGGAACACCTGATAGTGCTTTGGACATAGGCGAATCAGATTGGTTAACTGTAACCAATTGCGATCGATTGGTTAAAAAATTGCGCAGCCAAGTAAGGACGTAGAGATCTAGGTTAAGTTTACTTAATTTAAAAAAAACAAAAGGTTATGCTACACCCTGTCAAATGCCTTAGAGAAGTCTAGGAATGTACAATCAGCGGCTGAACCCAGGTCCAAAATGCTAGGTACAGAGTATGGGAAAGAGGCCAGTTGGGTTTCACAACAGTAATGTTTGCGGAAACCACGCTGAGATGGATGACAAAATGAATTAGAATCAATATGAGCTACCATTTGAGATGATGCGATGTGCTCGAGGATTTTGCAAGGAATTCTGGTTAGAGAAAGGGGGTGATAGTTGCTAATTAGTTGTGTACCACCAGATTTGTGAATCGGCACCACCTTCCCTACTTTCCAGTCATCCAGTATTTCACCGGTGCTAAGAGGCTGTTGAAATATTTTCGACAAAAAACAGATGAGTACACTTTTGTATTTTATAGGAACTTCGAACTTATATTGTCGATACCTGCGGATGAGGAAAGTTTGAAAGAGTCATAATTTTAGCAATACCAATGGGATCAACCAAAATTTCAGGCATAGGTTGAAATGATGCGTCTTTGAGTGACGGGTGTGCAAGTAGTGAATCGTTCGAAAAAGATCCAGCAAAATAGTCGTTGCATGCGGAGGCAGTCTGCTTGCCGGAGAGCAGCTCACCAGCACTCGATTTAATAACTATTGTGTCGGCTTCAGGGCCTGTTAACACTTCCCAGATTTGATTGTAGGGTTTAACGCGCCGACGCAACGCAGGCGATTAGGCGCGCCGTAGTGGAGGGCTCCGGATTAATTTTGACCACCTGGGGATCTTTAACGTGCGCCGAAATCTCGTACAGCACGGGACGTTTTTGCTTTTCGCCTCCATCAGTAAAGCGGCCGCCGCGGCCGGGAATCGAACCCGCGACCTCGTGCTCCGCAGCGCAACGCCTTAGCCGCTGAGCCACCGCGGCGGGTACTTTCCAGAATTGCCGTGGGTTATTGCAGAGCAGGGAAGGAAGGGTTAGGTTATTAAAATTGTCTTTTGATTTATACAATGCCTGAATGTAAGAGGAATTAGCTAAGCGATATGCTTGCCATCGTTGCGGCTGGTACTAATACGTACTGAAAACGTACTGATACCTCTTTGTGTTCATGCATCCCCTTATGACGTCACTGCGGGGAGCCCGTAGCACGAAATTGTGACATTTTTTGTAGTATTCTTGTCTTTCGCCTAAAATACATAATTTCTGCTTCGAGTTCACTTGGGTGAATTACGAAAGGCTATTTTTTCGATATATTACTTTAAACAAAGTCGAATTTTGTCTTCATAACAATTGAAATCATTGTTTTTTCAACTAGGTAACTATTGATCTTTTTGTTGGATACATTTTCTTGCCCGCTCACGACATAAATGCATTCAAAGACAGGCTAACGTTGTTGCTTTGGCGAGTTGGTACTCCATATATCCTTAAATTCACAGCGCAAGCAGGTTAATCCAATTACTAATTATCTGTGGTGGCTTAACGCATTGCCTGGAACTCGTTTTTTGTTAAAAGCGAATTCTGCTTTTTCCCGCAATGAGCACCGGTCTGACGACAGTACGATATAATCTTCCGCCTCTCCGTTACTTGCGCAGAAATAGCTCCCGCGGCTGCCATTTCGAAGCTCGTTTCTGAGGGAGACGATTAGCATACGCCATGCGAATCGGCGAGAGCTTTGCGACCCTCCAAACCGGCAATTCTCGCGACCGAGGATGAAAGGTGAGAAGAGAGCGAGAAAGAGAGGGGGAAAAGTGTGAAGGAACTATAGAAACAAGGTCAGCTTCCATCTGGAAGTTAAGTCTAGTGGCAGAAGTTGTTTTAGTGCAGCGGCTTCACCTCGCCTGTCTCCAACCTTTTCTCGAAAAAAAAATTGACGTTGTAAAATCCGGTAACCTCGCAACGACGCGTGGCCGCATGGAACGCTTTGGTCGGCTTTTTGGGCCGGGTAGAATATGGTGGGACGAGTCTGGTGCGGCCTAGGAAAAGCCGCAGCGTTTAACGTTGCAAGGATTTTTCGGGGAAAGCAGACAGGCAGTGTCCTCGGAAGTGGATTTGGATAACACCACATCGATTACCTTAGGGTATGCCGGTTAAATTACTGACCGAAAACTGACAAGGATTTTTGTACATGAACACATTTTGGATCGAATTCACTAATTTGTAGAAATATTGAGGTATTCAGGAGTTTAACGAAGTATGACTCGGAGCGGTGCGCGGTGTTGCTGTCTATTTGCTATTGCTATTTCTCGTAGTAAGCGCATAAGATTTTGCACCATCCTTCATATGCGACAAAACGTCCGTTTCGGCATTCTAGAGCTTCCGTCATTCTATTTTATCATGGCCACGTCGACTGGGTGGGAACCTTCGTCAACGTGGCCACACCATTTTTCTCGCACATGCTTTGCGATGAGCGCGTGTGCCTTACAGATCAATACTTTTTTTTCTTCCACGCTTATGTGTTCTTTGTGAAGAGTTTGGCCCTCTAGCTTCAAACTCTGGAGCACCTCTCACTGTGCTTTATCAATAGCGTGTCTGAGAGCTATTGATCTGCGTACCTGTCAAGCAAACAGTATTGGCCCGATATTTACCCGGAGAAAACGCAAAAAAACACTTTCTGCGCCCAGGGACCGCTAGAAATGCTCGCAGTGTCTATAGCTACACTCCCAGGCCAATACCGGGTACCTCGACAAAACAGTCGATCGCGCCATACTATTGACGGCTGCGGCTGTTTCCGCTTCTGTTAGTTGTTTCTTTACTTCCCTTGATGATTGCACAGGCCCAGTCGAGTGGCTCCGTAGCGTGACGTCGCTACGTTGAGCTCCCCCGCTATTCTTGGCACAATTCATTACGCGCCGTTTGCACGGACTAATCGGCATGCACGGGGAGCAAGCTTCCTGCACTACTTGCAGTTGCAGCCTAACATGCTTCTGGCTGAGTTCGATTACCTACCGGGACATGGGGGTACACGCCGCGGTGGTTCAGTGGCTGAGGCGTTGAGATGCTGAGCCCAGAGACGCAGCTTCGATCCCGGCCGTAGTGGCTGCTTATCTGATGGAGTCGAAAAGCGAAAACGCCCGTGTGTCGATATCTCGGCACACGTCACAGGTCCCCAGGCGGTTAACATTGATGTGGAGCTATACGGACTGACTAAAATGGTTGACTTCATGAGCAGGTTTCCAATGTCCAATGCAGCTCTGCAGGTATGTTCTACACTGTGAGCGTATGGCACTCTGCAAGGCTTGAAACCCCGGCATTCACTTTCCCATGGCATGTGCCCCTGATTGTGAAGCTTCATACATTGCTGCATGATCTTTAAGTAACCTCACAACGAAGGCATACATAAAAGTTGTAGGCATACATAAAAACCTTTGTTGACTCTGTTGTGCGTGCACGTATATTTAGTTGAAAGCTATCACGTTTAAATTTTGTGTAGGCATCTCTCCGGGAAAAGGTCCGCGTTTCTATGAAGTAAAGGCCCAGCGGGCACATTCTCCTTTGAGGTGCCACAAACAATTAAAGAATGCTTTGTTACCTATCATTTGTCTTATGATATGAGCTTCACTTGTCGCTGAGTTGTGTCGCCGAGTCTTGTCGATGAGTTAAGCATCACTGAATTAGCCCTGCTGAGTTTAGTGCGGCTATGTGTATGGTCTCGCGAACAATGCGAAGTCGTAAAGCAGCTGTATGTCTAACTTTTAGCCGAGTTGTATTCATTCCATTTCTTTTTGAAGTACTCTGGGAGCATGAGATCCTAGACCTTCGATTTGCGAAAGCAACATTTTTCTAGCGATGACACCTCTTTCCGTGACAGAAACAGTGCTTTCCGGCTAATATATCGTCGTTACTAACGCAGTATTAGAGCGACAATACTCACACTTACCTCGATTGCAGAGTGGCGGCTACATCATCGAATATAGCGATCTTGATCCTGCCATCATGCCCTACCATCGGGCCGCCATTGAGCCACAAGTCATCGCGAAGGTTGCTGAAATGGCTGCGCAATAGGATAGCCGAAGTACGTGGCATCGCTGGCGACTTCCGAGTTGTGGCAGCGCGGTAAACAACCAATGTTGTAACCTTAGAGGAAGACTGTTGATGAAGTGGCTTTAAATGAGCCATGCAGACAAAACACAAGTTTGGTTCATTCTGAAGATTGTCACTTCAGAATCATACTGACACCACTTCTAAGGTACACCTTCCTCAAACAAGATATATAAATGGTGGAAGAAAGGAATGGCCATGCGACCCACTACCTCATTTCCCGCAGGAGAATCTATGATGTCATATTCGCCCAGCTGCGAGAAAAGCTGAGGCCGGCAAAAGCAAACGCATATTAGGCACGTCTCATAAGCTTGCCGAACGTGCTTTTTGCGCTTAAATGCAATGCATATTCATTTTAGTGCAGTAACTATGGTGGGTTAAGAAAGTTAAGAAAATACGCGTAACCATAGAAGGACCGATGCGCATTGCTGTTGGCACTGGGTCTGTGTATGGCAGCGCCATATGGGAGGAATGACGGTAGGCAAGGCTGCGGCGCCTAATGACACATTCTTTGAATACCCGCCATTGTGACTTCATTGCAGACGCCAGGAAAACAGAATTTGGCAGGTGAATCAAAATTTATTCTTAATTGATTAATTTGTCAGTGAATACGGCATCGTTTGCTGCCGTGCAAGAGCTGGTGGCACTATAAAACACGAAATCTTTTGAATAAAAGAAATTTGTACTTTGTCTGCACTGCCCCTTTAAGGAGCCATTACCTCGAAGGTTACTCACCGGCGATGCTAGTTCATCCACTTGCTGTCTTGTGTATTCGCACGTGTGAGCATGTATGACTTCTTACAGAGGAAAGTACGTAGGTAACATTGCGCCTCCTGAAATTTTCCCGAAGAAATAATATTCAGTTTTCCCCCACTTTCTTCTTGTTTTCTACAGCACTACAAATTGCATCTTTACCTACTCGTATCTAGTGGCAGAAGAAGGGCCGTATTTTGTGCGCTTCCTAATTGCTAAGCTATACTTACAAAACGCGGATGCAATACTTTGGATTTCATTTGCGGCATTAAATTTCCCCTCGAAACTGCGGATTCGAAACCTCTAGCGTTCCGCGAAACGCAGTCTGTCTTGTTCCGTACCTAATGAGCACCGCTGATTAAAACTCGCGTAGATCTGTCCTCTTCCGAAAGCCCTGCATGCTTCGTGTAAGCTGATGTAAGCAATTTTGGTAGGAAAAGTTTCTGTGATAATGCAGCGCACTGGAGCATCGAGTTGTTGTCGCGTGATTCTGCTGGGTGCGGATCACAAGTATCAAATTTATTTAAACACTAGCGGCAGTACCCGGCGTGCCCGGGGGGCCATATATTAAGACAGCAAGGGTATAACACAAGTTTTTATTTGTTAAATTAGGCTACTTCTGGGAAGTGGCGCGCTACACACTCGGGAGCGCCTGCCTGTGTTCAGTACATGGGCTCCAACTGCAGGCGCGTCGTGGTGTTGTGAAACGACTGGCACTCGCGTTTTACTCCAACTCTCGCTAAACAAACTGCACCAAGATGGCGCGCTCGAGTGAGGAAGTCAGAGTGAAAAAGTTTTATTGAGCCGGTGAAGTAGGAGTGGTTCCCAATTTCAGAAAGCCGTTTGAGAGTGGAGCCTTCGCTCTGGAAGTATGTCTGTACATCCAGTTTGTTATCACCAGTAAGCTCAAGAGGGCACGTTGCACAAAAACCAGGAGATCGTGGCAAACATGATGGAGGCCGGCTGGGTGAGGGGTATTCTTTCTTTATCTCAGAAGATATGAACGTATTACAGTTATCATAAGTAACATGGGCTTTATTCGGGGCTAACAGATGCCAATTTCTCTTTTACTGCCTTTTTACGGTACCTCTGCCGGTTTATGAAGAAAAAAATTTTTACGTCCAAAAGGATGGAGTTTTTATCGGCTTTGGCATGAAGGTTTATGGTTTAATGAAGCCTGTCTGTTTTGCAAAGTTGTAAAACAGTGTTTAGATACGAGTAAGCTTTTTCAACAAAAACCAGTGATATTTAAATGCGGGGGTAAAAAAATTATTATCGAAACACTGTTTTCTCTCTCTATGAGGAATTTTCAAAATTTTCAGAAATATTGACTCCAACACCGCAATTCCGTATTTGAAAGAGCAGTCTAGCCTTTTGGCTCATAACTTTGCGTGCGCAAAGGTTGATTTGTATCGCACAAAATCAGCCAAATCGGTGAGTTTATTTGTCACACCATTTTATTCCGGGCGGAATCACCTCGAAGGTTAAGCGTTAGGCCTAACGCCATGCTTTGACGCGCCTTGTCACGCCGTGATGTCAACTTTAAGGTTATTGTTGAGTCCTACTCACCTTTATACTAGTCATTTCCGCGTGAAACCTAAGCACAAAAGCCACGTAGTTACTTTCTTCGATATATAATCTTTATTTCGGAACACCAATAAGGCCTAAAGAAATTTGTGAAGTCGTTTGTGAAGGTGGTTTAATGAAGCCTGTGTGTTTTGCAGCCTTTACGTGTTTTCTCTTTCCGTATTTTCGTCGTCAGCCGCCAAAAGTACCGGGCGCTCGAAGTACGTTAGGCACCAGAGTACCGTGATGTCAACTTTAAGGTAGTTAAACCTAAGTGGTAGTGGCCTTTACGAGAGCCGGTAATACCACCAGTGGGTACAGAAATGTGGGTACGCGCCCTGAGTGCCCCGTGAGAGGGGGCGCCGAGCTGAGTTGGCACGGAATGTGCCTGAAGGAAAAAGGGCAGCGGCGCGGCGCTCCCACAATAGGCCTCTCTTCGAGTGGGTAATCTTCTCTACCTTCTAGTCAAGTTCCGCCGTCCAGGTGCGAAAGCTCCAGGATCAAGGTGTTCAGGGTGCACCACCAGATAATAGGCATCTTGCGTACGTGCGTCCTGAATGCAGGTGTTCGTCCGTTATCCTGGGTTTCGAGGAAAAGGAAAATGGCTTGTCTCTCTGCGCATTTCTGTTTGAAACGTGCGCCTATATCTGGGGTGAGCCCGTGTACAAAAATTCTTACAAAGGAAGGTCAACCGCGTTCAGAGGCTTGTAATGATTTTGGATTTTTTGTTGTGTCGGAAACTCCAATATCATGATCGATTGAAAACTATACTTTGTGCGAATCCCCGGTTCGAAAGGTACCGCCTACTGAGCAAGCAGTCGTGGGCTCTACTCCACCAAGTCTAGCTATTAAGGCAAAGCTTTCCTTGCCTCTTATCCAACTTTCTTGGCGCTGCTGCTGCGGTCGCGCTCACACGCATAGCTGGCTTTCTTATACTAAACCGCCACAGGCGCTCTCCTCCGGCAATCCTGTCCACCGCCCCTTCGCAGAGTTTCACAGTTTCGTGCAGTTGCTGTGCGCGCTTAGAGCTGGGGCGTCTGAACAGCGGCTCGGCCACGTGTGCGCAAGGAGCGCGTGAGGGAGCGTAGAGATAGCTCGAAAGCGTTCACAAAGCGTGTAGGATCTCGCAGGACCGAAAGGCAGCGTCGCAGGGCAACAGGAACGTTTTCGCTTCGTTGGGAGCTTGGTGCAGACCGCGAATGCGCGCTCGCTCGAGAACTTGAGGGAAGGCAACGACCCGTGGTGGCCATGAAAAACTTCATGAGCACTACGGCCAGAAACACCAAGCGGAATAAGTAATGAGGATCAAGCGTTTGATGCACGGTGGTGAGTTAGCTATCATCGGGAAAATCGTCAACGTGCTGATGGTCGTGGAGCACAAGGCTATGATCATTCTGCGCGACGCGTTAATAACGACGCAGCGAACTACGAACACCTTGAAAGCATGTAAGCCATGGAGTCAGTGCACAGGCTCAAGTATAAAGCTTTGCTTTAAGTCGACTCCCACCTTGCGTGGGTGTTTTTGTTCCACCATCATGTCAAATTCAAGTTTCTTTGCCAGCGTAAGCCCTAAAACCACTCGTTCACTTCTTAAGACGTTCCCAATTACGTATTAGTTTCGGGCAGGGGCGTTTTCTCTGGCTACCGCACGCTAGCTTTCCGGTTATTCAAACAGCGGCCGAAAAGCTTTAGAGATAAGTCGGAAAGTTACATGCAAGACAGGATTACCTGGGAAATGCAAGGCGTTGGATTTTGAGGGGTTCCATTTACGTTGCCTGTGCAACGGTGCAACTATGCCATGTGATTCCTGTGGATGTGCATGCATGCATGCACGTTTTAAATATATCATAATTACGCTCAAAATATTGCCCGAGAGCGCATTAAGTCGATTTTGATGTTAAAGCAATAAATGGCCTATTAAGCGAAAAGCCCGGCGCCGGCGTACATGCCAGTGCCTAAATTCCCGTTTGCGACGACGTGCTCTATTGCGCGTGCTTTGGAAATAAAGTAAAAGATTGACGAAGCTTGCGCTAAGTCGCGCGAGGCTTGAACTATAGCGAAGTTTGGAGGATTTTTTTCTATGAAATCACGGAAGGACACACCACGACGCATGGCGCTGGGCTTGAAATTGTTTATTTACATGGTTTGTCGTCGAACTGTGGTAGTAGTATGGTAATCACCATATTCATCTACATTGTCGTCTTCCTCATGCATTACTGGCGGGCCCGGATCGTTTTGTTCGCAGGCTTTCTTAGTTCTCCCAGAGTGGAACGCGTCAGTCCGTGCTAGAACCGGCGGCAACCGGCTTCGCGAACTGGAGGTCTTTAGCGCGAGCTGTCTTGTACTCCCCCCTTTGAGACACGGACGCACGTGAACCGTTTTCTTGCTATTGTTCGCGAGTTCCACGCGCGAGCCTGGATGACGCCGGATGCTCCTCGTAAAACGCGTGCTCACGTCCGCGGTAAACGGAATGAGTAACTATGACACAGGAATGTTTGGTGACTCCGCACACCGCACACATTACGGCCAGTTAACGACAGCTCCGCTGTTACAACTCGAAGAGCTCCCGCATGCCAGAGCCACGTGGGAAAGAGACAACCTGTTAAGCCAGGTTGATTTCGACACGGCGGTGCACCGACCAGCCGCTTCAGCTGTTCTTTTTCCAGCGGCGCACCAATTACCAGGGAAAGCAGGGGGCCAGTGCGAGGCGCAGAAGGTATTGCTGGGCCGTTTAACTGGATACCCAGCGGCGTTCATTTCGATATCAATGCTTTCATATTACAGTAAAAGCTCGTTATTTCGAAGTCGAAAGGAAACATAAAATTGTTCGAATTAAGCGGAGTTCGAGTTAGCACGAGGGCGCTAGAATGAATACAAATCGCGCCACACTGCACGAGGCAGAACTCAAAACAGGCCACCTCTGGACTCATTATCGCGAATCATGGGCGCTATTGCACGTTTGTGGCAGGTTATTCGTAAATAATGTTTCAATAATAATAGTGGCATGCGCGGAGAACGGCGCCGGAGGCGGGGCGCCCTTTGTAGACGCGAAATGGAACTGTTGCAGGAGCGTAGCGCGCGCGCCGCGCTAGTCATTTTTCTGTTTCGTTGTTTTGCATGTCTAGTAAATTTGCTTTGGTTTCGATTTGCAACGGATCGTAATCACTCTGGGCACGACTCTTTCGGCGAGGAGGCGAAGGAAACCGGGACATCATAGTTAGAATTAACCGATCTGCAAAGTGACGCCTTCCAATTATCGGGAGTTTCCCCCCCAATTAAAGTATACGGGGTTGTGCTGCTGACCAGGGGCGTAGTTCGAATTAACCGGAAGAGCGAATAACCCAGTTCGAATTAACTAGCTTTTTCTCTAATCAACTCCCTATTATGGTAATCAGTAGTTTAGTAAAGTATTATTATTTACGAATGTAATATCATAATAATTCTTTCGTATTATTATCAAGTGTTTGGGACATCGGATTTGTCTCGTTGCGATTCATTGTGCAATGCGTGGGCGCCTCATATTTACGCGCAAATAGTGCATGCAGCGGTACTCACGTGCAATGCTCATTTCCACAAAAGAAAAAGTAACAATTTTATCGTCGTTCATAATCTCAATACTCAACAGAGATGTAGTCGGCGAGCGCACAACAGATTGATTGTAGGGTTTAACGCGCAGACGCAAGCAGGCGATGAGGCGCGCCGTAGTGGAGGGCTGCCGGATTAAGTTTGACCACCTGGGGATCTTTAACGTGCGCCGAAATCTCATACACACGGGTATTTTTGCTTTTCGCCTCCCTGAGGAAAGCGGCCGCCGCGGCCGGCAATCGAACACGCGACCTCGTGCTCAGCAGCGCAACGCCTTAGCCACTGAGCCACCGCGGCGGTTGAGCGCACAACAGTATAGAGAAAATCAGTCGAGGCCAGCGTTTCTGCTGATTTATATGCATTATGATATTAGCTGATTTTTTTTGTATAGAGCTACGAGGGGGCTTCTTTATTCAAACGAAATTGCGGCCGCAAGCAGAGCAGGGGCTCCGGCACAACGCGTATACTGGTTTCAGGCTTAACCGGGCACCGGAATTTCCCAGAAAACCGCAGGTTAATCCTGTTCTTCACACTGTCCAGGTAATGTGACAGCGTTTTTTCTGATCTCCGCCTCGCCATTCGAGTGATGCTTACCATAGCCCTTTCTATATATCGCTGGCTCTGATAGATCCTTCAAAAGCTGAAACTTGACACTTTTCTACTTGGGGGCCCTCATGAGCCAGCTACAGTTTGTGATGCTTTTTCTGCTTACTGTACGAAGGCACAGAAGAGAAGAAACTATTTTTCTTTTCACTTTGAGAAGAAGTTCGGCAGAGGGAAGGCAAAAGTAATGCTGCACTTTTTACGGGTTGCCATATTGCATTAATATTTTTTCATCTGAGGTATAAGTAACTAAGTGCCGTCACTGAGCCGTTCCAAATATAGTGACAACGTTTGTCATTGACAGAATGTTCGCTAAAGACAGCGAGCTTTGGCGTCAAGGTACGTCAAGAAAAGAAAACTCGCTCTGTGAAGCCCTGTTCAATTAAGGCTTCACTGGGCGAGTTCGTTTTTTTTGCTCAAGCTTGCCTTACGGCATAATGAATTACACATACGAAAGCTTTCCCGATCATCGATTATTGAAAGATTTTGAGTATGGGAGCCGTGTTGTGTACAAATTATCTATATGAGAATACCTGGCGGACGACCGGGCCGGAGTTCACGAGAGGCGAAGGTGCACAAGGCGTAGGTTTTGTTGGGCAGGACACCTCCTCATGCAAGTGTCCTGAGATGACATTTTTTGGACATGAACAATGCATAAAAGGAATTTCGATGTAAATGGGGCATAATACTGAGGAGGCCAGGTCCTCCTTAGAGCCGGCATGAGTGCCGCCCCGAGGCGAACTCGTCGAAGTAAGACGGGTCAACCCCCAAGGTTCCATACCGAGCGCGGATTGTCGAAGGCGTTCCGTAGCCCTGGTGAGGCGAATAACTGCAGTGGAAGATGCCAGGGGGCAGGATTATGCACACGCATGCGTGTGTACCGAAATCTGCAGCCGGCATCCCGGAGTGGCTCTGGCGCTGCCTCCATGGAACGCGGACAGGTCAGGGATAAGTATCCTAGATTTATATGGTATATGCATTGAACGTAAGATTCCGTCTGAACTCTCGGGCAGAAGCTGATGAATCAGTGAAGATATCACAGTGCATCCCGCATTCCCAAGAGCTCTGCTCGTGTGGATGGCCATTTCCCCATCGTTAGGTAGGAGCGCGTGATCGCTTCGGGCTCTATATTTGGACGAAGTAAAAGGGTATGAAAGAAAGTATTTAATAGGCTTACGTTGGAAAACATCAGTGCAGGCGTCGCTGAATGCCTCATTAGCTTAAGAAGTGGCATATACAGAATATAAAGTATCTGATAAAACATTTTACTAATTTATATTGCCGCAACGCAACGAGAAACGACAGGAGTTCTTGCTCGCACACTGTCTCGTCCCTTCCTGCGTTGTTAGAAGTAATTACGAGCGCAATTTATTCCTTGCGAAGCCAAAAAGCAACTGATGCCTGGCAAGGCCCTTTTCTTCCTTTCCCTTTACTCTCTTACCTTGTCAACTTCGAGAGCCCCTTACAATGCATGGATGCACTACAGCGCAGGTTTAGGCCACTGCACAGTGATCAACTAAGTGCTGATTGGAGTGCCGAAAATACAGCCAGATGACATTTGTTTGGTCACGAAGAATATAATAGTATTTGTAGCGAAAATTGTACTTGTGAAGTCCCGGCACACCCGTGTTAGCTAAAACGTCGGTTGAATGGCTATCGCCGACCATTCCTGAAAAGCTTTATTTCATTCTTGGCAGTTGGTGTGAAATAGAAATGTTACCGGATTCGTCGATTTGCTTCATTGTCGTTGCAATGAAATGACAAGTTGAATCGACAGACTTCGTAACACAGGCGCAGTAAGAGTGGACGCAGCGCCGTCTGTCTTCTTCTGTTCATTGCATTTTACGTTTTGAGAGCGACAAGGGAACACTGAAATAAAAGAAAAAAACGGGGAATATTTTCGTTCGGAAGACTCTATAAGTTTCTTTGAATTTATGCTGACACGTTCTGTGATGCCCCGCTGTGGGTAAGTGCTCACAAAAAATCGTATTAAACGCTGAAAAGTGTCGCCGATGTGATCCGGCGCGCTCAGTCGGCAAGAAGGCATTTCGTCCGCAGCGCCTTCTATCCATTCGACCAGTGCCGCCTCAGGTACAGCACTCCGTTCGTCCCCACTCAGATTTTTGTAGTGCGCCCTATTACAGCCACATATAAGCACTCCTGCGAGCTTACAGTGCGTGTGCAGGGAAGAGGGGGAGAACAGGGCCCGAAACTGACTGGAGTGGGGTGACGTGTGCACTGCCCTTAAGAGGAATTGGCAAGCCCTTATTGCAAAGGACCGAGAAAAAGACTAAAAGTACATCGACCGCAGGCCCAGAAAGCGCGTGTGTATAGCGAACGAACAGCAGACGACAAGGTATGACCAGTTTGACAAGCGAGGATCAAATTCAGCCCAAGGCTGTCAAGCGTGTCAGAAAGAACTAAAAAAAAGACAAATAAGCAAAAAACAAAATTGACGCATAGAAGCTCCGACCCTGTGCAGGCCGCTACCAATATAGGCTGTCATGATGGATACATATTCGGTGAGATGTGTTGCAATTACGCTTTATAGGCTAGGTGCATGCGGAACAATGCACGAAGCACTCAAAATCAATCAGTGAAATAGAGCCCGAGCGATAAGAGGATCGACCGCAAGAGATCTGAGCCCTTTATCTGAATTGTTTGTGTGTACTCTGAAGCATACTAAAGTACCATGTGCCCAGACAGTAGCACGCGCCCTCTTTCGGGTATCGAGCAATACATTATGAGCAGAAATGCAAGCTGCTTCTCCACAAAATTCCTTGGTTGGCCGCAGCAAACTGATCATACATTTTTAAGGCGAAGTTGTATATGGCGGGCGGCAAGAAAAATCTGGCGATCCTGTGTAGACAGAAAGCTGCGCGCATGTGCAAAAAAAAAAGAGAGAGAGAGAAACAGGTTGGGAAACAGAACTAAGGGGAGGGAGTGTGGCTGGGCTTATCCGTCTCGCAGAAAAGCCCTCGCTCAGCGAGCTAGAGCGTGAATCACAGCTCACGCGATAACTGCGGGTGGTGCGGACGGAGCAACGTCAACGTGCCAATGGACAAACACCGGTTGCACGTTACACCGAAATGGGAATGCCAGGCGTTTTCTAATTCCTCTGCCATGCTTGACTTACGGCTCCGTGTGTAAGTCGGTGGCCCTTCGAGCTGTTAAACGGCTTTTTCCTGTCTTCTTGCAACGTGGTTGTAAAATAAACTGAATTGATAAATAAATAAATTGAATTTGCTAAAATTCAATTAACACGTCACAGCTCCGCTGGTTAGCCGTCTGTACGGAGGGCATGGACGCATTACATAGGTACATGTTAAAAATCAGATTGCGGGTATGTATGTGTTGCTGGTTAAGCGCTCAAATGTGCCGCCGTTGGGAACCGTGCTGGCGACTTTTTTATCTACAGTATACACTCTCGATAAACGGAACTTTAAAGGACCGAAAAAAAGTAGTTTCATTTAACAGGAGTTCGATTTACTGAGCGAGATGTGCAAAAGTGCAAATTTATGCGCTTACACACTCTTAAGGGCATTTCATGGAACTCTAAGCACTGGGAGGTGAATGTAGCTGATAGTTTTAAAGAAAACAGGAAAACTGCCAGAGGTCTAGGCACAAGATTCACAAAGTTTATTTGGCAAGAATTAGACACTGTGCTCAAAATAAATGCACGAAAATGCATCAAAGAGCCGCTTTCAATGTTACGGATGATGTCCTTTCTTTTTTAACGGAAATGCATAATGTGCACGCCTCAGTCCTGGACTTTGCGAGTGCCTACGAGCCACCGTATTTAGAAAGGCTGTGGCTAGCGTTCCGTCCAGACGGAAAGATATACAAGTGCTAAAGTTCCGTCCAGACGGAATACAACTGAGAGCTTAGCGTTCGGTGCAGACGGAGCCGGCGTGAAATTTGTACAGTTCCGTGTAGACGAAAGCAAAACCGGCTGATTAGACGCCGTGCTCCGACTTCAGGTTTGGTGTAGGGGTTGCACCTCGAATCAGTATTATACCGGGTTCGATTCCCCCCAGACATGATTGTTTTTTTTTTTTTTTGCGTGGTTGCGCCAGCGTTATGCAACAGCTAATTTCTTGCCCACTTTACAATTGACGCGGTGAGAGCAGTCGGTCTTCATTTCGCACTCAACCGGCCACTCCGCTACCGCTCAATAGAGCTAAGGCCGACGTGTCCATCGCCAAATTCCAATCACCTCTGGTTCGTAATGATGATTACTAATTAACGGTTATTCTGGCTAGTCAATGAGCGGAAGCGGTTCGTTCGGCTATGTAAATATCAATAACGACTGTCCTCGCTGCTTGTTGTGAAACGGGCGTGTTCGAGGTAGAGGCTTGGAGTTCCGTTTGACAGAGTTTAGCGTGAACCGCAGGCGCGTTTTTACTCGCGATTCGTGCGCGTCGGCGTTCCGCTTGCGAATTTTTGACGCCCGCGTCTTTTAGCTGCCTCACTCAGAAAATGACGCGGGAGGAGCCTGCGACTTGCGCCATTGGGGAGGCGCATGCTTCATGGCGGCAGTTTCGAAGCGCTCGAGTCAGCCGGCCGGCTCCGCCAGCATACACCGGCAGAGATGTTTAGGCCTACCACGCTGACAGATACTGCATGGGCGCTTTCACTAGCTGCGCGGATCATGTTTTGTAGTACCGTTTTCGCCCAAAATTATAAGCTCCTTCACCGCTCAAGAAACTTCGTGCATGTCTTGAGCGGCATTTTAGAGAGCGCTTAGGAGCGGTCACTCGTGCTCTCGACACCATAGAGTTTCCCGACACCACTTGCGGCCGAAGCCGCCGACATGTTCCCGCCACCGGCCGTGCCGCGCTCAGCGTACCGGTGGTTCCGCTGCAGCGTCAGCGCACCTGTGGCGTGCGCGGCGCGTTTTCGCGGGCAGAAAACGCTCCATCCGATCGCCTTTCTTGGGTTTTGTTGATTTTTTACCCAACCGGTCAACCGGTTCGCTCATTGACTAGCCAGAGTCACCGTTACGAATCACCGAATCACCATTACGAACTAGAGGTGATCGGAACTCTGGCGATGGACACGTCGGCCTTGGCTCTATTGAGCGGTAGCGGAGCGGCCGGTTAAGTGCGAAATCAAGATCGACTGCTCTCACCGCGTCAATTGTAAAGTGGGCAAGAAGTTAACTGTAGCAAAACGCTGGCGCAACCACGCAAAAAAAAAAAAAAAACAAGCACGTCCGGGTACAATACCCGGACCCGGAGTACAATACCAAAGAAGCACCCGGTACAATACTGTCATTCTCCGACGTGCAACCCCTACACCAAATCTGAAGACGGAGCACGGCGTCTAATCAGCCGGTTTTGCTTTCTTCTAGACGGAAATGTACAAATTTCACGCCGGCTCCGTCTGGACGGAACGCTAAGCTCAGTTGTATTCCGTCTGGACGGAAGGATAACCCACAGCGCCCCGTTCAGTCTGGACGAAACGCTAGCCACAGCCATTTAGAAAACGGCAGCGCGGTAATGGAGCGCGAATCCCACCACGATGGCACGAACGAGGCGGCAGGATCTAGGCCATGTAACCTCGGCGACTTGAATCGAGACCGAACGACGAGAACAAGATTTGCGATGTTGCATTCGTCGCGCTAACACGTCTGAATACTAACGAGACAAGGCTTACGCGAGGCCAACAAAAGGCTGAAAAAGAGAACGAAAACTGGACAGCCGGAACAGGAAAAAGCCGATGCTATTGGCCATGGGTTTCACAAGAAGTTCCATCTTTGGTTCCGTTTACACGGATAGGCGGAAATTTTAGTCCCCATTACTCAAAGTTTTTTTTTTTACTTTATCGGTATACAAAACAACCTACTTACAGGCTCCAGTTCCGTTTAAGCGGCGATTCCGTTTAGGCGGCGATTCCGTTTAAGCGATCTCCGTTTTTCAAGATTCGACTGTATAAGGTTTTCATTCTGTTTGAAAAGCGACAGGGGCAATTCAGAATGTCTCCGTATCTAACGTTACACCTAATTGTGCCGCAGAACATACATGTGGCCTATCGGGGTGTTCCCCGGCGGTAGTTGGCAGATGGATTGCCGCTTAAAGGGGCCATGAAGGCGAAACACCGAGTTCGGTTCGTTTAAAAGGCTGCTTTATCCCGGTAACAACAGTAACCATTTTAACGCCGACTTCAAAGAAATATTAGAAATATTAGAGAAAACGTATTCAACAGTGTCGACTCCCCTGCCACTTTACGGCACCATTTCAATGACGTTCCAGGATCAAGTTCGTGCGATTGGCAGACGGCGGCCAAAGGAACGGCCAAAAAACATGACTGGAAAAACCTAGTTGTGCATTCCGTTTTACCGTATTGCTTCAATGCTAAAGCGCAGATAGTCACAGGAATATTCAAGTAAAAATAATTTTATAAGTTAAAATGAACGGTATTTTTGTACTGTAATTTTGTATTTGCTGATAATATTGCTGTACCTTTGTCACTAGTTCTTTTTTTTCTTTGTTACTTTGTAATTTTTTTTTAGCGCTGTGTCATACGTTTCCGCACGCCCCCCCCCCCCCCCCCTTATGTAATGCCCTCAGGGCCCTTAAGGTGGAAATAATTGAAATGAAATGAAATAATTTAGTGGTGGTCAATAACACGTCCCTCCTGCAGGCATTACGCCAGTATGGCGCAAAATATGAAAGGGGTCGAATATTTCTTGCGTGTGTTCGGGGAAAAAACGTATTTCCTGGCTCGAATGTAGCTCATTGAGCTGCCAATATCTACCAAATAAAATAAAGTTGTATTTTGCCCTAATGTCCCCTTTAAAGCTTCTTCAACATGAAGGACCCGAAATGGGAGCAAGGCAGTCAAGCTGGAACAGCTACAAGTCTTAGGTTACCCCGACGTAGTCCAGAAAGTAATAATTATAAAATTTCTCCCCAATCACACTCATAATTACGACCATATTCAAAAGATATTCGCATCTTATCTGCCTGTAATAAGCATGTAAAATTTACTTGGCACCACAAGTGTCTCTAAATGTAGGTCCGTTTCGTGCTTCAAAAAACATTCCTAGATTCTGTTTTTTCGACGCCATACCCGCTGATCGAGAGCACACGTCAAGGTGCCCTTTAATATTAGGTGCAGAGTACCTTAGGGCCGCACAGGGTCCGTCTGCGTCCGTGCGCATACCATTTACAATCGCAAAAAAATCACACAGGCACCCGCATGATTCGATCTTGTGTCTGGTAGACCAGACAGAGGTAGTGTTAGTCATCTTACCCATTGGGCTACGACAATGAGTTAGTACCCGAGAGTCAAACGGCTTCCTCCCTCGCCTGTAACGGTGCGGAGTATCTTTGGGCCTCACAATGTCCGTCCGCGTACATCCATGCGCACACCACCATCAAGCGAAAATCAAGTGATATTCGATTTGAGCAGTGAGTTGCAGTTTCATTTAGGGAACAATCAAGGTGCAACTCACGGCTCAAATCGAATGACAGTCGGGGCGCAAATCGGATGCCACTCGTGGCGCAACTTTGATGTCATTTCGAATCCCCGTACTCCGCACCCTCACCATGATCCACGGAGTGGAGATGCTGCCATTTTCTTGCTTCTTCCTCAGATTCTCGTATTCGTGGCAAAAGTTTTGGTTCGTCAGTTTCCAACAATGGCGCACAAGTCAGCTTGCTTTGTCAATAGTACGCTTCATGACTGCTCAAGGAAACAGCATTTACCCGACCGTAGCCCCAGCAAGACGCTGACCCTTTCGTTCTCCCACTGTTAGTTCGCTAAAACGGCTCCCGAAGTACTGTACGTGCACTTCTGGGACAACACCGGGTCTCTTCATAAAACAGCGGGTGGCGGCGTACTAATGATAACTGGGGCCCCTCTAATTGTTTTTCCTCTTTGTCCCCGTGAGATGCTTGCACAGGCCTGCACCACGGTGCTGCGACGCGTGAGTTGGCTACGTTGACCCGCTCCGCTATTCTTGGCAAAATTCATTACGCGCCGTCTGAGCGAATTAACAGGCATGCACCAGCCGCGTGGGTCGTCTGCTACGCGCGGTGGTCGGAAAACGGGAATCTATCTGATTTCGATTACCTGGCGGGACGTCTTTGTGATGTTTTGTCAGGAGACAATCTGCTTGCTTAGTCTAACGCCACGTTATGGTCAATACTCCATAACAGAACGGACCAGCATTTTTTGCACAGAGTGCCTTTAATATTTCTCCTCTCCTTACTCATTTTCAGTGCGTGAGCATCACTCTCCCATCATTGGGCTCGCATGTCGAAAAAGCGGCGTTTCCAAAGCAGCGTAGGCCGAACCGTCACCAAACTTGTTACTGACTGCAACCGGGCAACAACATACCCACTCAGCGGGACTGGGACATATGGGTGACTGTGAGAGCAGTTGTCATAAGGTCACGGTCAGTTGAAAAATTCACGTGTGGCTGCGAATATTCCACGGCCTGACATCGTTATCAGATCGGCCGAGGAAAAGGAGGAGCAGGAGAAAACTTTATTTGATCGAGCTTGTAAGTGGGCGGGGTCTTTAGTCCCCGACTGCGTTGGTGCGGCCTGCCGTCTTCGCCCTTTGAGCGAGCCAAAGCTGCTTACTTGGGTACGCGCTGGCAAGTTCACCCTCCCACTGCTCGTATGTAGGATGGGGAATTGGTGCGAAGTATGGGTTAGAAGGGCATGCCCAAACTATATGGAAGAGCGTTGCCGGGCTGCCACAGTGCCTGGACAGGGGGTATTATAATGTGGGGTGAATGGCGTGTAGCCGTGTGAGATGTGGAAATGTGTTTGTTGAGAGTTGTCTGAGGGTGACTTATTGTTCTCTTGTTAATTTTTCTGCCGGTGGTGGGACGGTGCGTCGTCCAACGCTAGCCCAAATTTCACACCTTAAACGGTGTGTGAAGATGATTACAAGTTTGGTTGAGTACAAAGACTGCTTTGCCACGATAACAAGGATACCAGTCTTGGGGCCAACATCAAGTAAATAACCCAGAAACTGATGAAAACTTTAGAAATAGTGTCGACTTCCCAGCGACTTTCCGACGAATTTTCGCTGAAGGCCGATGATGTTGTTTGTATTATTCGCGGTCGCCGACCAAAGCCATCACAAAGAAACATGACTTGGCGATTGTAGGGCCGTCTCCAGTTCTGTTTGATTGCATCACTTGAATGCTAACGTGGAGCAAACGCACAAATAACTACATTTTTTTTGCTGGCAGAAATGCCCTCCCTCCTGCTCATATTACAGCAATTTAGCGGGAAATTTGAGTGTTCCAATTCTTCTACGTTTCTTTTTGTTTAAAAAATCTCCTTCGTGGCTGGAATGCAGCTAAGTGAGTTACCAAAGGCTAGTTAGTTTTAGCTGAACGGAGTTGTATTTTGTGTTTTTGTGTTTGTAATGTCGACAACCGGAACCGACAGCTTGACATACAATGAGCTTGACGTTGCTTGGCACGTACTTCGGCTTAACGCTAAGGTTTCCTTACGTTAAATCAGTGACGCTGGTAACGAGCGTAAAGCTGGTTAACCAATTTATCATTAGCTGCGACTGCAACATACAAATTCACCATTGTCACAAATCCACTCAGTGGGATTTGCCGGCGACAATGAGAGCAGCCGTAGAGGCTCATTTCCTACGGAATCCCCGATTCCCTTGCGCAGCACTGTCAAAGTACCAACTGACGCAGATGATTTCCCAACTCAGCGTAAAATAGGGCTCCCGCACTCTCACACCACATCCTGAAGCTAGGGTGCTACCAGTATTTTTCTTCTTCAAACACTAAGTAAAAAATTCAAGGTATCTTCACAAATGGGACCACTGTATCTCTTGAGCGTGATTTTTATCATTTCTACTTGTTTATTGAATTGTATTTTATTTATTATAAACAGTTGATTCGATGTCTACTCATTTGTCTATATTTAGCCTATTTCAAGCATACACAATTACGTACAGCCATAGACAAATATTACGCGATCATGAAAATATGAACCAGAACACACAAATAACGCTATTTCTTTCCTTGTGTCACGTCAATTCATCATGCGGACTGGACACACAGAAAAAAATGGTTAAATCGATGGCGACGGTATTAGAGCACAAGACAAAAACGGTAAACAGTCATGGAAGCGTTCTGGCGGTTTGAGTCGCGTTTAAATCTTCAAGTGTGACGTAGCCTCACGTTCCAGTCGATGCGTCTCGTCACGTCTCGTAGAGGCTTGCAGGACGTGGGCCCAGCCGACGCTGCCAACAGCCAAGGGAGCGTAGCCCTAGTTGCGTTGTGGAGCTGGCGTCGCAGCGTAGCCCGCCCGGACGTCCCCGCCTGTAGCTTAGTTGGTAACCTGGAGCCGCCGACGGTGCGCTGCCGCGGGGTCTCCCTCCAGGATCGCAGCCTGGAGCTCCAGTCAGTAGGCCTGAGGCGTCGTCAGGCCCCGATCACGCTGGGGTCGGTTCCAGGAGCGTCGCCTGGTCTTCTTCCTTGTCCCCACGCTCGCCTCGTTCCTCCTCTTCTTCTCGTATCTATGCTCTTACCCCCACGGGAGGGTGCTCATGACATTACCTCCCCCTTTTAAGCGTTTTTTCTTAAAAACGGCTCAGTCACTCCACAAAGACTGTCCACCTGGTTGATCGTGAAGAATCCATCCGCTTGACTGGCACACTACCTTCTCACACTCGTGGTTGCACCACAAAGTCCTAATAGACTAAGAAACACAGTTCACAAGCAATGTTCACCGTAGCGTTCTGAAGTTCGCACGTGTTCACAGTTCTGAGGCTTTAAAAACAATGTAGCTCAATACTGAAGTAACAGTCAATGCAACACATCGAACTACAAGTCATCCGACTCATAATTCCATTTTACGAAATCCGCTGCCTTAGGAATTCCGTACCTGTACTATCTTTTGATTTCCTGTTCTCTGCGGCAATCTTTCGTGTGGAATTTTCACTCTCCTTAACGTCTGTTTCCTGCCATAGTTCCCGTTCTCGTATACTAGTGTCCTTTGCGCTGTGCCTACTCCACTATTGTAAAACCGGCTGTACTTGGATGGTCTTCTGGGGAAAACCTGTCGTTCTTCGTTAGCCAATTGTCAGGGACCAGTTTGTGCAATCTTTCTTTGGAAGGGTGGCATAAACCTTGGCTCTGCGATAAGTGGAGGTAAAGCTGGCCTGCACACTTGGCAGGACTTTACATAACGCCTTGTGTCACTTTGTATGTTGGGCCAAAAGAACTCTTCGGTGATTCGTCTAAGAGTTGGATTTAACCTTCGGTGACCCGCCACCACGTTTTCATGTGCTGTTGCCAAAAATTGCATGTCGTAGCTCTCGCGGTACAACCAGCTGCATGGCTTCTCTACCAGAATTGAATTGGCACCTTCTGTACAGTAGTCCATTTACTACTTGGAACTCGTATAGTGTATGATTCCGTCTCCACTGAGTTCCTAGTTGCACATGGCAGCCCCGTAGAGATGGGTCTTGTTTTTGTCGTTCTTCTAGTTTACTAGGAGTTAGTGCCAATGGTTGAAAGGACGGAACCCGCAGCATTGACTTTTCCTCGCCCAATTGGTCAATCGCTGAGCAAACTACTACGCTTCAGCTTTATCTTGTTCTCTTCACTCATAATCTTGCTGATGACCTGGCGTCCGGATCTGTGTGCGCAAAACACTCCCCGCCTTGTCTTTGGTCCTAAACCGGCAGTCTTCAGTCTCGTGTCCCCTCTTGTAGCAAACGTTGCACGCAAGGTCTGCTTTGCCACCTGAATTATTAGTGCGGCAATCTTCTGGCGGATGCCCAACACCATTACAGGAGAAACATTTTCTATGCAGGTGGGAACGTGTTGGACAATCTCTTGTTTCTGGGGTGTTTGCATTGAGTTCCGGCTTCTTGTCTGGCTTGACTTTCATTTCACCCAAATTTTCCAAACACCTGCTCTTCGATGTATGCGTCTGTCGACTCGGCCAGGTCGTCGAGAGCCTGAAGCCGTCTCTCTTTTAAGAAGTCCACTAAATCGGCATTACAGCAATTTAGAAATTGATCCACGATGATCCCATTTCGGATTGCCTCGTAGGTCCTTTCGGTGCCAGAAAGCTCAATCCAGCTGTCGAGGTAGTTGGTAAGCCGGGCAGCAAACTGTCGGCCTGTCTCTGCATCTTCTGGCTTGCACTGTCTGAACTTTTGTCTGAACTCTTCTGCACCTAGCCGAAATCTTTGGAGGAGAGCAATCTTTACTTTGTCGTAGTCGTTAGAGTCTGACGCTGGCATTCGTTCAAAGATACTCAATGCCTCTCCTTTCAAGAGCAAGCTCAACACCATAGCCAATTCTGACCTTTCCAAGCCCTGGTATGCGGCTATACTTTCAAATTGTCAAAGGTACGCTTCTACATCGTACCGGCTCTCGTCGAACGGTGCCATCAATTTCTTTGGACTGATCTTTAGGGCTCGTGATGACATAGAACCTGTCCTCTCGCTTCTCTCTTTTATTGGTCTTTGCGAAGCGTATTCCGCAAGCTGCACCTTAAGTTCATGTATTTTCCGCTCTCTCTCTTTCCTTCTGCCGTTCTCGTTCATCTCTCTTCTCCTTCTCCCAGGCTGCTCTTTCCGACATAGCCAAAGCCTCCTCCTTCGTCAATCCCAGTGCCTCGGTAAGGGCTAACAGTTTTTCTGGATCCATACTCCACCTGGGTGAATTGACAGTGACAATACAAAATTATGGATCCTGGCAGGCTCGCCAAAATTGTCACGTCAATTCATCATGCGGACTGGACACACAGAAAAAATGGTTTAATCGATGGCGACGGTATTAGAGCACAAGACAAAAACGGTAAAGAGTCATGGAAGCGTTCTGGCGGTTTGAGTCGCGTTTAAATCTTCAAGTGTGACGTAGCCTCACGTTCCAGTCGATGCGTCTCGTCACGTCTCGTAGAGGCTTGCAGGACGTGGGCCCAGCCGACGCTGCCAACAGCCAAGGGAGCGTAGCCCTAGTTGCGTTGTGGAGCTGGCGTCGCAGCGTAGTCCGGACGTCCCCGCCTGTAGCTTAGTTGGTAACCTGGAGCCGCCGACGGTGCGCTGCCGCGGGGTCTCCCTCCAGGATCGCAGCCTGGAGCTCCAGTCAGTAGGCCTGAGGCGTCGTCAGGCCCCGATCACGCTGGGGCGGTTCCAGGAGCGTCGCCTGGTCTTCTTCCTTGTCCCCACGCTCGCCTCGTTCCTCCTCTTCTTCTCGTATCTATGCCCTTACCCCAACGGGAGGTTTCTCATGACACCATGCAGGACAACTTCACGCGTGGCTTACTTACAGTAAAAAAGTTCGTAAATATGGCTTTCCAAACATGTCAACAGCGCATCGTTATTCTACCTGCACTAAAAGTATTTTCTAATTTCGCGTGTTGCGTTTCATATTTCCGTGTACGTACTTCGTTTGCCCATGACTGTACATTAATTCGCCCAGCAGCCACGCCGCTCACTCCCTTCTAGGCTCTGTGGCAAGATTTATAGCCGATATTCGTAACCCGGCGACCTCAGGCTTCCAATTTAAATAATGCGCGCTCGCGCAATGAACCGAAAGTTCATTCGCGTATGTGAATTCGCTTGGCAGCACTTGAGCAAGGGCAGTGGCGTTTGGTGGTGCAAGATAGCAGATGACGCGCTCACAAATATGCCCGCCTGTGGTGCCGCACAGCGGTAACGCTGGGTGTTCCGCAGCTACGCGTATTTCCTTTCACATGCACTTCTTTCTACAGCCTCTATTGAGGGGTACTACAATTCGGAAGGTTGATGTTTTCTGGCAGTGGTCCGTCTTGGCTGTCGCTGACTCATGCTCTTCGCCTAAAACACTGCCACGTTCGTTTTCTGGGGGTCCGCATCCTTTGAGTTGATTGATTGATTGATCCATTGATTGATTGATTGATTGATTGATCGATTGAGCGAGCGAGTGAGTGAGCGAGTGAGTGAGGGATTGATTGATTGATTGATTGATTGATTGATTGATTGATTGATTGATTGATTGAGCGAGGGAGGGAGGGAGGGAGTGAGTGAGGAAGTGAGGGAGTGACTGACTGACTAAATGACTGACTGATTGATTGATTGATTGATTGATTGATTGATTGATTGATTGATTGATTGATTGATTGATTGATTGATTGATTGATTGATTGATTGATCTAACTAGTTATCTGACCTAAATAGTTGTGTTGATTAGCCGTTCAAGAACATCCATTTACGCCATTAATACGATTACAACTGTTACTTCTGCCAAATCTGAATTTTTTGTGGACATTTTGGGGCGTTACATGGCTTGGTTATTTTCTCTATTTTTATTTGTATTTGGAACATTTTTGGGGGGATCTGTTTATTTAGCCTTCGGTTTTTTAGGGGAAGTATAAGATGGGTATTTTTTATTTGTTCGGGTCACTTTCGTAAAAGTTTCATTTTTTATTTTTCTTATCTCTTTTTTCAAGGTTCTGTTGAATAAATTTTCTCCGTTTACGATACTATAACGATGTAATGTGTTACTTCCGCCAATTGTGCACTCTTGTGCGACTGCAGGGCGTTACACCGTAATGTCTTTGGGGGTACCCGGCAATAGGTGTCTGGCTACGAGCATTAAAATAACGCTGGTTGGACCTCTTCACGCGTTGGGCATTTTGATTCGTTGGACCTTTTGACTCGCTCGACCATTTTATTCGTTGTACCTCTTGACCAGAAGCGGTTTTGGAAGGGGTGCAGGGTTCCTCCAGGACCAAAATACTTCGGGCTACCCCTGAATCTTTTGCTAACTGCCACAGCGAGAGTAACGTCTTCTTGGCATTATTGGAACTATTGGGCGTCTGGATACGTGAAATGAAATAAAACAAAATGAATCAATTCAGCCGACACCTACCACCCACTAAGATTACCAACAGGTTCCACCAACGCTGTTCGCTGACTGCTTCTGGCCACACTCTTGCATTAAGCGTATCTGGACATTTCACGTTTATCGCGAACTGAGCCAATGAACAGTTGATGCTAGTCCATTTCAAAATTAAAAAAAAAACAATGCGTGAACGTAGCAGAGAACACCGTTATCACATGAATTTTATCGTATGTAAAATAAATAAGATACAGAGAAAAAAACTCTTAAAATGCCCTGATCTGAGCTAATTCATTCCTATTCGGCTGGAAAGCAGCTTGAACTTGGAAGAACACAAAGGAGAGGAAACACAGGACACTCCGCTGGGTCCTGTGTGCTGGAAAGCGGTGTATCCCTTATTTTTGGTCTTTTGTGTTCGTACAAGTTCAAGGGACTCTAGAACACCTTTTCAACTTTTTTCAAAATATTCATTGCTTACATAACGCGTAGTAAGACAACACATCAGTACTAAAATTAGGGGGTGGCAAAGTACCTGAAGAAAAAATTACTTTGCCATGAATGACGACGCCTCCCAACACCACATCCCCATTTAGCCAGAGAAGAAGCGACTGCCTTTCGCCAACTTCACACAAATCTCCTATCGTTACCCCACTTATCCCCCCAATACCAATGCTAACTCCCAACCCACCTACTACGCTACGTGTAGTTTCTGTCCCCCAACCTAGGCACCCCTGTACCTACATGGTATGGGAGTGTCAGAAAACCCATCCCTTACCCCAAATCCTCACCCAACGTAACGAGCAGTGGGCGGTCAGCTGGCCAGCTCTGACCCTCTCAATCCAGCGTAGCCTGGTTGGAGAGGGTTAGGGCAGCCAGCGCGGACCAGGGCTTCCCGGGCTACAGGAGGCCCCCCACCGGGCGGGTGCCCAACCATCAGCGCCTGAGGATTATCTAAATAAAGTTTATTCACACACTCGCTCTATGCCCATTAGACAAGAAACTTGTTCAAGAGATGTTTTCTCTCTTTCCCTGCCTTGCCGTTCTGCGAGCGCTTGAATTATGTCATTCCAGCGGTGTAGCGGCAATTGGGCGGATTTCCTTCAGCTGCAGCAATTAACGTATAAAGATAGCCATAAAAGTAAAGCAGGAACGGTAGGCGTATCCGCTGCGACGAGCATATCACGTAGTGCCGCTCCCTGTTAGCGATAGCTCTAGCTTTCACAGTGCTTCCAGGCGTGAACGAAAGAGTGAAAGCGTTTATCGGAAGTGTCGCAGAAGTCCCTTTCAAGCTGACTCCTATTCGAGAGAAATTTGTCGCCCCACTTTTGTTGCGTTTAGTAGTGATGTCCACGCTGGCGTGACCTCTTGTAATGTGTGGGCAAACTTGTCTTCGCCCCTCGCAGCGGGTGGTGGTGGCACGACGTCTCCGGAGCGCTGCACAACGACCAGTACCAGCGCTGCCTGGTGTCCCTGGAGAGCGTCGCCAAGGGAGAGGACATCACGCTGGTCACCAGCAAGCGGGAACTGCACCACGTATGCAGGTGCGCTCTGCATACGTAACACGTGTGCTGGGAAAATACAAGGCGTTGGCATTTCACTCCTGCAGCGTTGGTAGGCGTACGCGCTTGTGAGTACACTCATTTGTACTCAAATTCACAAGTGAGTACAATGATGAGTGAGTAGAGACGAAGTAAAAAAAGTTAGCACTATGATGAGTGAGTAAAGAAGTAATTGCAGCAATACAGAGTAGAGTACTCTCGAGTACAGTACTCGTGAGTACAGTAATCGTCATTACGTACTCGTGTGGCCAGTGCTGTGAGTACTGTACTCGCGGTTGCTGTAATTAAAGGTGCGTAAAAGTGCCTTCAGGGCCAGCAGGCACTTTTCAACCGCGATCGTTTTGTTCATTCGATAACAAATGAGCTCGTTTTGGATTTCAAAGAGGCGATGAGGATATGCTGAAGGATAATCTGGGTTTGGGCGTGAAATAAAATCGCCACCGTCAAAAATACAGCCATGGACATCTATACTGCCGAGCTCGTGTCCATTTTACTGACAAACCTTTACCACCTAAACAAATTCTGCCCTTTATAATTATAGCAATCTTTTCTTAGGGCTGGGTTTTTGTTTTGGCTAAACACTCGGTTTAGCTTGGTTATTTGCGAATTTCTCGCGGGTTTGTGCTTGGCCGTAATAATACGCAATAATTACGCTAAATTTACAGAAAAAATCGTCACAAAAAAGGAAACTCCATAATTGGTAAATCGAAATACGAATTACTCGATACGTTTGGCTTCTGTGTGTTAGGATTCGAGACGAGACCGACACTCGTCCAAACCCAGCCAGACAAGGAAGGAAAAATCGTTTGGAGGGAAGGTGCCCTGGCCCGTCATTACTGCCTGTAAGCATCAAGCCCAATAGTCCTCCGGGAATCTCACGCGAGCAAGAAAGGTGGTGCAATATTCAAAGATTTAATTTGTTTTTCAAACATTCAAAGATTTTATTTCCTCCAAAGCACGAGGACGAATTTAGGATCAAGGTAACACCAGGCAGTTAAAAAAAATTGTGCTTGCGTCAATGTGTGACTTCTGCATGCGCATCAGGGTCCAAACTCGTTATGAAACTCCTTCTTTTGAAGAAGAACTGAATTACATGCTACTCCCTCTGATGCGGATAAGAGTGTTGATGGCCCTTCTGCCGCGGCTCCTCGGCGTCCATGACAAGTGGCATTAGACAGCAAAACTAGTAAATTCCATTTAATTCAATTTATTTTCTAGACTGCGCTAGAGGTACTTCTGGGCAAAAAGCTGTTAATGCCAGATTTACTGAGGTAATGGAATAGATATTGGGAATGGAATACAGTGCATAAACATGAAGGTCAATAGTACGTTTGGATGCACATAAAAAGAACAAAATTTAAGGGGTAGCAAAAATGTTTCCAGGATGAAAATGAATCGTGCATTTCACATTAAATTCACATACGAGCATGGATAGAAAAACAGGCACAGTAATTTTCAACATATTAACAAGAAGAAACACTTGTTACAAACATGAAATGGCGCAAGATAAGAAAATATACATAACACAGTATAATGCAATAATTTATGCATTTGAAAACATGAGCAGTAAATTTGTAGTAATCGTTTATGAAAACCTTTTTCACCCCGTTGGTCTTAAATTCAACTCTCCGGTTGGTGTGGAGATTTGAATAAACTTTTCTGCTTTTCATCTGGCGAGTGTGACGCCAGTAAAACGCGGTATGGAACGCCGCTGTCAGCGATTAGGCGCTGCATCCGGCCTTCTATGCATTCACTGTACAAACCGACACCGTAAATCACGAGAAGTGAAAATCTTATAGCGCCCTGCTGCTTAATCTCTCGGGATTGAACTTCATTGCAGCAACGAGGCCAAGAGGCCCCCATGTGGGATATGGGAGTAATGACAGGGGAAGATGGCTCACATGAAGCTTGTTCACGGCACTTCTAGAGTTCCCTTAAGCACGTCAGGTCTGGTTACGCCCGTATTGGTACCACACGCACGCTGGTAGAAGTGGCGAAGACGCTGAGGTAATAATGATTCATCCGGGGATCCATAAGGGGAGCTTCTGGAAGTTGCGTGCTCGTTATCCAAAAGACTGTAGATAACCCCTCGAGGCTTTCTGATAACGAGCACCCCGCTTCCTGCGCGCAGAGAGATGCTGCCTGCCATTTCGTTTCTGTCATGCAGACAGTATTACGGTTCCTCTTCTCAGTACACTCCTCACGTTACTGTGGACTGAGGTGACAGGCTGCCCTCTCTCACTGGCAGCGGACCTACGATGTTTCGTGGTTTTCCAAGGAGAGAGGGATGATAATATGCCTGGTTTTGGTATCCCTCACGATTGTGGGAAGTAGTACGGCCTATTCTTTAAAAATCTGTGTATGAGTGTTTGGGAAACATACATGCGAAATTCATTTTCTCTGGCCAGGTAAACATCCGATGCTGTAATGAAGTTAGCTTTCCTGTCACCGAGTTAGACGTATATACTCTGCCGGAATTAGCTAGGCACGGGCAGGCCAAGTGCACATGTATCAGGTGCAGCAGCCGAGTAAAATACGCACGACGGTGAACCCAGATTGCCCTACGCCTTCCCGGGAGTGAAAGCGCGTGCTCAGTCCATCTCCTTGACGTGCCCGCATGGACTCAGCGCCAATAAATGCAGCGAGACAAAAGGCAAGAAAATAAAGCAGAATCCCTTGAAGTGTCACGATAGCAAGCACGCTCACAGGGAGTGGGCCGGCAGTGGATTTTCTGTCGTTCATGCCCTTCGAAGACGACCTGTGGGGAAATGTGGTTATCTAGCAGCCTTCTGTTTATCTGTCGAACACACGTCACCGGAGGCCCTCAGCGAACAACGCACACCAACACACGCCCAGACTAAACTCGGGGTACAAGCCTCCACCTCACTAACACCTTCCCCAAGTCATCCCTTTCTGTGCTGCATCTTCGTTTTCCTGCTCCCATCCCACCCTGTCATCTGTGCAAACGAGGGAGCTGCTTGCATTGATCGCCCTCCGGAAATCTGCATTTCACTTTCGTGTCCGTACGAGAGTTCTAGGAAGGCATCGCTTACAGAGCGCTTGTTATCACCGGTGAGCGTTTTTCATAGCCACTAAAACATCGACACTAGTTCTAAAGAGTGTCAGACATCCAAATTAGGGTATCATAGTTTACCTATAATGCATAGCTGCTGATTCAGGAATGGAAGCAGGAAAACATACTGCACATATCGCGTGTAACTCCGTAAAACTTCCGGCGGATCGAAGCTTATGGGAAGTGTATAGTGGGTTGCAGAAAAGTTATTGGGGAACCGCAGGGTATAATGCTCCTGTGGAGGTGCACCGCCGCACAGTGACCTGTACTGTTGTGAAGCACAGTTGGTGTTCATTGTGTATGTGTCCGTGTCGCATTTCCCGTTCCTATCGGCCTTCATATCTACTTTAGTTATACTTGCTGATTAGAAACATCAAAACACTCCTTCTTCTACTTCGCTTCTTCGGCGTTGATCCTAGCACCAAAAAAGTAATAACATTATCACCCTTTTTAGTGTTGGAATTTTCTGACCTTACTTTAACTCCGCGTGGTTCTATGTATGGAATTTTAATGCGTCCCATATCTTGCTGTGTACCCCCACATCTCCAACCGTGCAATGTCCTGCTTTTATAAACACCAAAGACAAGAAATAGAACACTAAAATATTGCTAAACATAAACTAACGGAATAAAAAATGTGTCTCACACCCCCCTATGAAACGACGACAAAAACAAAGAGCCTTGAAAAAACAAACCGAGATACCAACAAAAATAGGGAGAAAAGACCCACCGTGCAACGCACTAAATTTCCACCAACATCCGTAATCGGTGAAGTTAAGTCACGTAGCGTTATAATTGCGTATATGTACTATCGGCGTCAAATGAAACGAGAAAACGAAAAATGAACCTGAACGCACAAATATCGCGATTTCTTTCCATGCCAGCCAAAATGACGCGTGGCTTAGTTACAAAAGCATAGTTGGGAAAAGTGGATTTGTAAATACACCAATAGCATGTCATTATATGAACTCTACGAACAGTATTTTTCAATTTTACACGTTATGGTTCATATTTTCGTGTTCCGGTTACATTTGACGACGATAGTACATCATTAGACAAAAAGAAAAAAAACATACCACAAAAGGATAAAACACCGCAAAGTACCTGTCACTCATAGCCAAATCTCAATATGACGAAAGTCGCCATGAAGGTAAGCCTAGCGTGCGTTAATCGAGGATTCTCTGAATTTCTGCACGTATTTATTGTGTCGTCTGAGCACTTGAAGCCACAGGGCGAACAGTTGCATCAAAAAGTTTCAATTATAATATTGTAAGTACCACTGGCCTACACATACACGATTGGAGCTGTTGAACTTCCGCGCTAAACAAATTGTGAGAAATACCTTAGCAACGATAGCATGAATGGTTTTCAAAGTGAAAAAGTTCTATTTCTTCTCCATGGCCCCTTTAAGCTGTGGTGCTGTTTAAGTCGGCAGCTTTGAAGGGACAAAAATGATAGTGGGACCAAGATCATCGAGGGTGGTAGGCAATCTCACTCTAATGCAAAAAGTCTAAAAAATACCATTTCGGGTTTACGTTGAAAATATTCTAGAAGGAGGCCAAGTTTCGTTAGGTTGACGGCATAAAACTTTATTCCACTGTCCTGTGAAACTGGCGCTTTATTTTGCATTGAACCCCGATGTTCTCAGAAGACACCACCAAGGACATCGGGACTCAGGAGGATTACACAACATACTTCATTAGTAGTCATACCAAAGGAACTCGTTTTGTTGAGAACGACTGAACTGAACGATTCCGAACAAGTAAGCTTTGCGCTGTTCAGCCAATCTTAGCTTTACGTAGATTATAAAGCTTTCACAGCAATTCCTCCTGATTTCTTTTTCTTTGCCTTTTAAGTGAGGCGTATATGGCTAGTTTTGCAAATATTTTTTCGTGTTCGAGAACAAACAATCCTAAGGCTAGACGTGGTTTACAAGCATGAGCTCTTCTGTAGTGCGAGCAGTTGGCAAATGAGCGCCCCATTGTGTGTGCTATTAGCACGTGGTCGCCACCAAAGTCGCACGCCATTCAAAAAATGATTTGGGCCTCAAGCTTATACGTCTCATCATGACTTGGATTTCGTCGTTGTCATGCATCTTGAGCATGTTAAATGCTCTCAAGGGGTGCCATTTTCAAAATCAAGATTAAAAATAACAGTGTGCGCTCGTGTATGTATGCGTCTTTCTAGGGACGGCAGCCATCAATGCTCAAGAGAAAAATGTTGCTCATCCTCATACCTTTTGGATATGCAACTCAAGGGGTGCCATTTTCAAAATCAAGTTAAAAATAACAGTGTGCGCGGGTAGTATGCTTTTCAGGGACGGCAGCCATCAATGCTCAAGAGAAAAATGTGCTATCAACCTTTCAACTCAATTCCGTGTCAGCTTCATGTCGTGTGCTAAAAATCTTCGCTGGTCACCCATCTTCACAGGGTGGAAGGGCCCATAATTTTTAAATATATAAACGTAGCCGAAGGAAACTCCTAACAAACTACGCCGTTCAAATCGTGTCGCAGCAGTTGCTTAGGAAGGATTTCGCGCTGCTAGGAATGGTCAACCCAGCCGATATTGCCTGCTAAGCATAGCAAATGAGGGTTCGCTAAGCATAGCAAATGGTCGCCATTCCGCCCTGCGAAAGTGGGTGTCCATCGAAGCTGTGGTAAACCACTACCTGAGTCCTTCAATGATTTTCAATTGGGGGACTCTGCCGCTACACATGCTGTTGGGGAGGGTATGAAATGTTCCTTGTTGTCTCGGCGGGCTTGCCGCTTGCACTCGGCTTGCCTGGCGGCTAATGCTGGGTCGTGCCTGGCCTGACGCATGCGCTCGGCGTCTTGGGCAAGAATTGCTCTATTTAGTGACAGTAGTCCTGTCTAGCCTTCAAACATAATCTGCAAATATAATCTTTACCAGGAACACGTGGTAGGAGGGGGGTCCCAGTGTTCATAGGCGCCTTATCATCCGTAATGCGATTCAGATGCTTGTTTTTTGTGTTTTTTTAATGAATACTGAACCCTATGCTGTATGCCCGATTAGCCTGACGCATGCGCTCTGAGCCTTATAGGCGAGAACTGCTGGGTCCTGCCTGGGTTTTTTGTTTACGACACGAAAATTTCCGACCAACTAGAGGCTAACAGCTTCGCTGTAAAACACATTCGTATCATTAACCACGGCTGATGTCAGCAAGCCCCTGAAACCGGCAGCCATGACGGATGCATCTAAAGCACAAATATACGAACATTATTTTACTATATACAATCACCACCGACATACCGTTAGGCACAGTCCTTTGACTTTGTTAACTAAGAGATCGCCTAATTTTGCAGCTCTAACTGGATTAGGTCAAATTACCGAACTTTAGCTTGGTTAATACCGGATATGCCGATGGGTGTTTAGACGTAGGCCAAGGTTCCTGTGCTGTTTTCTGCGCGCCTATTACCTGTGGAAGCCCTGTGGTCAGCGGAAGAACTCCACCGTGCGGACTGGCAACGGGCGGGAAGCGATCGAAAGCAGACGGGTGCGAAAAAAGAAAAAAAGAAAGAACAGTGCGCACCACACGCAACGCCGCAATGGTCACCCCTCGCACTGCAAAAAATCCGGGGTCATTTCTGATGCGCATGCGACATCGTGCCGAACAATCAGTGGTCACTTTCAAACGGCAGTGAGGCATTTGCATGCGCCTCGATGATAGCACCTGGGACTGATCGCGTGACTGCATAAATCTGCGCTGCATAAATGCACACCCGCTACGAGCGGAACCGCTATAGACGCAGATGGGCTACCCCCGTGCTCTTTATGCTGTCCCAGCGGGAACGTCGCCTCGCACGGTATTTATTTTTAACTTTCAAGCTGCTTTAAGACGCGTGGAATTTTTGATGAGGTGACGACATATATTGAAATGCCCCTGGGGACATTTTGGTTCCAGAAATTTAAGTCCGATGCACTCATTTAAGGTGATCCCCTGATGCGTTGATATTTACGCTCACGAACAGATGGGCTCAGTAAGTCCTACGGGTCGCCACTAGATACTAAGTTCCTTCGTAATACCGCCGCTCTTTACACTTGAGACCGTAACAGCGATACTAATACAGCGGCTCCATGCAAACAAGGGTCAATGCAGCACTGGCTTAAAATTGAAAAAAGAAAACCGTGAGAAAAGGTGAGCACAATCCTGAGTCTCACTGTCCCCGAGGCGAGATTCCGTTCCCATGTGGGTTCGAGCCAAACATTTCCTGTATAGCCTTGCGCCATCGACTGATACACTTTGAACATTCCCGCTATTCTTTGGGAAACTGCGAAAGGAGCCGCCGTTCGTTGTTTCTGGCCTCGAATTGTAGTTCGGGGTTCCAGTTTTACCCCTGGTTTTGCCAATGCCCTTATTGTGAAAACATTTTTCAAGATCTTGTTGTTTTTGTTGTTTTTAGTATTCAGGGGCTTGGGGTTTTCTTTTTGGTCAGTTTAGGTGCTGGCCGCAGCCTATGAGCACGGGTAAGTAACGTTATGCATTGGAACACAGCGCCACTCTCTCACTTCAGCCCTAAGCTTAGTGCCGTTAATTTTACCTGCGGTGCTTTCCCCACGCATATTCATGTCGCGTCTATTGGCGGTGAGCGCGACCACAGGCGGCGCTGCGAAGCGTGCCTTTGTGACGTTGGCTTAGGGATTCTCGCATTTGTCGTCTGCTTCACTCGGGATCGTTCTCCCTGCTGTTTCTTTGCGCTGGGTTGACGTCTGATGCTTCTCCGCACAAGATTTCGCGTGTGCTTAAATTTTCATCATAATAACAGACCTATAGCCGCATATACTAGCTCGAAAAGTGAGTACAGTAAGTTTCTGGATACCGCTGCGAAAGAACCATTGGTAACGTCGCCCCATTCCTTGCGAAGCCGGTCCTGTGCGGAGCACGAAGAGTCGAAGCTAGGCGTCAGCTTCTGTGTAAAGCAGTCTTTCGAACAAAGGGAACAGCCAGCTGCAGTAACTGACAACAGCGAAAATAGAGGAACAAAACATATTCCAGGCTCTAGGGGCTGTTGGATTTGACAAAAGGCATTGCTATTCCGGGTAATCTGGTAAAACAGCTTTTGCAACCTTGCCGAATGCGCGAAAGTATTGCATCGCTTCACTTTACGTTGTCATGCATGAAGGTATGCCGACATGCACTATGGGCTGCAAAAACTGCGGGTTGAGTTCCAAGTAACCCACTGTGTGTAAAGGCGCGTGGTGGTTTTATACCAGGATTCTAAGCAGTACGGACGTTTATTGAGCAAAACGAGTCACGCCTACGGTAAAGATACTGTAATATTGTGTTTGTTCAGACCTGGAGGGATATTGCGGTGCATTTCTCACAGTCATATCTTCCCAAATTCAGATGTGCAGAATAGGAAAAGTGCCCTCAATGGGAGGCCGAGGAGAAGGAGCAGGAGGAGCAAACTTTATTTAACAGTAAAATCGAGCTTATTAGTGGGCCGGGTCCTCAGTCTAGGACACAAGAGTAAGAGTTACTTTCTTCAATTCATAGAACACCATCCCGTGCAGACCAGAATCGGTTCTTTACGCCTCGAAGTGTACAAAAACAATAAAGCTGCTTGGAAATATTCATCGGTTTTGATTCTTGTAATATATGTGCGCACACTATTTACTGCTTTCGTTAGCGCGTATATCAAGCCTTCAACACCGTAATCACGCCATAATTGTTCGTTTTGAAAGTAAGTTCGTTATGAAAACGATGGTTACGATAGCAATTTGGAGCACAAAAGCCACCTTCGAGTACTCTGGACAATGTAGTCTTGGGCGCGATCGCGGTGGCGTAGCACAAACCTTTTCATTTTATTTGCATGTTAATAAACAACGCACGCCGCGTATATGCTCCTTCTTGCACGCAGCCACAACGAAAGAGAATTTGTGAAGGAGGGAATGGATACCATACAGTCTGAAGAAAATATATTCAGGATCTTTGTGAGCCTCCCAAACATCGCCAAACCTACCACAATAAACGTTCGTTATTTCGAACTTGAAGGGGACCATAAAATTGCTCCAATTAAATTGAGTTCGAATTAGCGGGCGGGCTGTAAAATGAATAGAAATGGCACCACACTGCGCGCGTAGAACACAAAGAGGCCACCTCTGGACTTTTTATCGTGAATTAGGCGCTACTACACGTTTGTGGCAGGTGATTTCGTAAATAATGTTTCGTAAAAAATAATGGAATGCGCTATAGCACACCGGTGGCGTGGCGCCCTCTGTGGACGCAAAATAAACTGTTGCAGCAGCTGTTGAACACTCGCCACGCGGTTGCTTTTCTGTTTCGTTGTTTTGCTTCGCTAATAATATTTGGTTTGGATTGGATTTGAAACACATCGGAACCTCTCTGGGCCGACCTTTTCTGCCAGAAGAGATGGAAACCAGGCGATCACAGTTCGAATTAACTGTTCTGGATACCGACGCATTCGAATTATTGGGAGATTTCCCCCATTGAAAATACAGGGCTGAGCAGGGAATAGGGCGTGAGTTCGAATTAACCGAGTTAGAATTAACGAGCTTTTACTGTAATAATACGTTTGTGACGCTGCAGAAAAATGAATGGGCTGGGCACAGAAAAAAAGACATTCATCTGACGCAAGTCAACAACAACGAAAGAAATTGAAGACATCTGCTGTATTTTCTGCTGTGCGATGCGCTTGTAGGGGACCGCTAAACTGCACTAAACTGCTGAGTCTTCATTAGGGCATCTCAAAAAGACTATAGGGAAGTCTACGCATTTTGAATACTTATCGAGGAGCTATGAGCACTGAACCTGGCGAATAAACTAGAAAGGACGAGTTACGCACGATATTCTGACCGACGCTCTGAAGAAAGTTGGTTCCCTCCTGGTGTATCGCAAACAGCTTGAAATTATTCAGATGTGTCAGAAGCTGGCAAATGTAACTGATTTTGCCATATATGCGCTTTGCAATGCTATAGAGCATCAAAGCGGGCTTTTTCGAGCTCAAGCACTGCTGGCCCTCACAAGCGGAGTGTATACCAGACGACAGTGGCGCGAATCCCTAACGACGTCAGAGCCAGGGGGCGCCACTGAAACATCTCACGGCTAATAGGGAGGACGAAAGCCAGTTTTTCCACGCCCAACCCTTGAAGCGCAACAATGCTGTGTTGAAATGTTTAAAACACATCAACATGCGTGAAATCTGTGCTAGTTGTTTTGTAGGGATGTTTCACAAAAAGGCGCTAGGTGGGACGGGACAAGAGACGGCTTAACAAAACAAGGACATGGAGCGCTATCTTTCAAGTACGATTAATATTTTCAAAAACGTGAGATGTATACGGGCCCGTAATTGCAAACACCATGCCAAGTGGCATGTCACACATGTCACACAAAGCAAGACGCACGTAGTACACAAAGCTACACGCCACACACCAAGAACCTTGCGCCGCAAAAACCTTGAAAGAAAGGCAATAAATATTATCTGTACGGAGAGGGGATGTACAATACTAATGATTCGTTATCGGGTTGGTAAATTCCTAGTCCGACGGAAAATTATCACGCTGGCTTATACAACCACTGGGATTCACCCTGATTTTGAAAACTTCCTAAATTTCACGTGCAAATGCAGCTCAGTGTTTGAAAAGGACGCGAAATCGGCACGCATAGACTTGCAAAGATGTACCAAATTTGAGCCGGCTGTTCCCTTTGCAAGGTTGGCATACTCATAAGGCACAACGTTTACCAGTCGTAAATAGAATAAATTACGCGTTGTGCTTAACGTCACATTCAGACGTGCCTGCCGCGTGCATGCAGTTTTATTTTTCAAACGTCTGTTAACGATGGCACAGCAGGATCTGCGTAGTTAGGTTGGGGATTCTTAAAAAAAAAAAAAAAAACCTCCATGGCTTAGTGAGCGCCGCAGTGGATTGCGATTTTTAAAATCGTCGTACATTTTCTATGCCGTAACCTTAGACTCCTCGAAGTGGATGAAGAGTACTTTGTGATCTCAAAGGTTCTGAGTAAAAGCCACGACCGCACTTGAATATAACCTCAGCAAGCTGGACGTCAAAAGTTCTGAAGTGAAAAAAACTAAGGCAAAGGCTCAGTTAAGGGATTTAAACGTGAAAGCCTTGCGCCTGTAAAAACCCTTAAATAACTAAAATAGGCCACATCATTCACCATGAAAACGGTTATTCCATACATGGTTTTTCGAGCCCTTTTCTGAGAAAAGGAAATTTATGTTATTTTGATTTTATTGATTGCACCCTCAGGGATAGAGGCATTTAGAGGGGAGTGGGCTATAGAAATAAACATTCAGGAAATGAATAAACAAGATTACAGTATTCAACGTTTTCTGAACAAACAATTTTGGCTGAAAACAAATTTAAAACACAAGAACGACAAAAAGTTTTTATTGTACATATCATAAGTGTTCTTAGCATACAATTCTAGCGGGAGGAACACACAGTGGAACATACACGAATAGGAACAAAAACCGGATAGGGTACACATCATCAGTAAGTAACCTCAGTTTAGAATGTTCGCTAGTGCAGGGCGAAAAGGCTGATAATCAGTAATTGCAGCAGTCGCCACAGGAAGCTGGTTCCATTTCTTGCTGGTGCGAGGGACAAAATAATCGCAACACGGTCGAGTTTTGCATGCCGGTATACCAACTTTGTGCGTATGATCGAACCTATTCGAAACTGCTCATTGAGTCCCTAAAAACCAGCTGATATTTTAATCGCCATTTTATGGCTACGTTCTGGTATTTCAAAATCGTGTCATAAAAAAAACAGTGAATATTTTCTGCTCAAGAAAACCGTCTTAGAAACACGCGATGTCCAGAACACGGGCTGTTTTGTGTGAAAAAGAAAACGCGTTTAACATGTTGGGTGCGGTGAGAGTTCCGGAACCGGAAGCAGAAAGCAATGAGTCTGAAAGAAGCAAACATCACTGAAAATACGCGATTATTTCTTTGCATGCACACAAAATGTCTCTAATCCTAAAAAAACGTCGGTACAATGTCAGACATGATGGTTTTTTTGAAGGTCGAAACAAAATACGAAGAGCATATGTCATCGTAAAGCGCAAGGCAGTCTCAATATAACTTTAAAAGCGACAAGCAATTTTCCCCATGGACCGCTTAGCTACCGTCCGTTAAGGCGTCCCATGTAGCCGCACTGTTTTGTCGCTGTGCTATTTTGTTGCTCTGCTGTGATGCCGGCTGCTGTTATGGCGATGCTTTCTTGTCGCGTGCTGTCTTCTCGTTTGTTGTCGCGCCGCCTTGCGTTAAGCGCGAGAATCATAGACGACTACAGGCATGCGAGTTGCATGCGACTGATCGTTACGACTGCCGTCCTCGACTGAAGCGAAAAGGCAACGGAAACGGTACTAACTCCCCGATGCCGGCCTGGATCATCTAAGAAAATTTTCTGTCACTCCTGTCGTACCGAAAATGTTTTTTGAGAGGGCAGGAAACATGCCTCCGAGCATGGTACGCCTTTTTACCGCAATATTTGTTTGTAATATACCATTATTGTATTCTTCAAGGCATACCGAAATTTCACCTCTAAGCAACCACTATATATACAAGGAAACAGTGGCGAGCGTTCTTCATCCGAAACTAAATGACGGCGGTGCCAGTGTGCGATGTATGCGTTCCCCCGCGGTGCACGCAGGAAGCTGAAGCGCGTGGTGGACTGCGTGGACGAGCACACGGCGCAGTGCTTCGAGACGACGCTTCAGCGCCTCTTCAACCAGGTGGTGGCCGGGGCCAAGGAGACCATCGCCGAGGTCTGTCTGCCGGGGGACACGCAGGAAGGTGAGCCGGCCCTTCTGTTTTCTTGTGGCACGAGCAGTCCTGGATCGCTTTGATGCAGGCTTAGTTCCATTTCAGTTCCACAGGAGCGGAAGAAAAGATTGCTGGTGCTCAGGCTTGTTGATATTGTCCAATCGTTTTGAACGTGCGCTTCCCGTGACCGCCTTAGTGTGCAGTTACAGCAAGCGTTCACGCTCAACAATTGACTTCGCGAAATGTAGTGGTTGGATGCCGTTAAAACGTTTTAAAATTACTGCGCCTGCGTAGCTACGTTAACAGTCATGACTTCGACGTATTCCCATTTCAGAAAGGTAGCAGAAGACAGAATGGGGTGAAACGGTCGCAGTGTAGCGGTGAAAACTACAGGCATATATTTCTTATGAACGAAAGCAGCAAAATCGAAGACGATAACGTTTAACTCCCTATAGTCACAACGACTGAGGTACCGTACATGATAAAAGAAGCTTGGAACTGGGTTTTTGGGTATAGAGTATTTATGCCTTGTATGATTACGTTTTTAAACGGGGTGGTGTAACGATAGTTTCAGCTTTTATGAATACGGCCGGCTGTAGGTATGCCACAAAAATCTTCCGTCTTCTAAAGTCTATGTGACTTATATAAACGTCAAAATGGACCAGCATAACGTGGCAGATGATCAACTGCACAGCCACGTGATACAAAACTTTTCCCAAACCGTGTTACATTATACGTAAACTGAACAAGTGTTAAAAAGAGGAAAATCCTCTTTTTATTAGGCTGCAAAGACTGCACTTCATCAATACTGCTAACGGCGAAGGCTTCTTTGCTTTATGCGGAAGAAAAATGCCTCGTTATGACGCCGTGCCGATGATTTCGAGTATGAGCATGAGGCATTTCCGATGCACAAACTAAGAATAATATTATTTAGTCAATCAGTCAATTATTTATAGCAATACCCAGAAATAAGTACGCAGTGTTGGTACATGGGCACTTTTTGAGCCGACTAAAAGGCGCAGCGAACGCAAGGTAATGGTACATGTATACTAAAACGCACAAAAATATAATAGGATGCACTAATGGCATATAACTGCAGCAGAATAGAGTTCCAGAAAATCAAAATACGATGCGGCGTGATGAGATATGCCAAAGCACAAATTTCATCATTAGGCTATAATATGTTTATTTCACGTGAAAGGGGCGTGTTCCGTAGGAGACTTGCAGAAAAAAATAACCAGCCCCCTCCCCTAACGAGAATTGGGGGGGCACGAAGCTAGTCAACAATCAGTATAAACCAAATGAGAACTCAAAACCCTGAACAACCTCTTAAACAAACCCAAATCTGTACTTAATCGATTCCAAACAAACCCTGACCTAACCATAATCAAACCTCACCCAGCCCACAGGCTGATCTTGAACCGATAATAAAGGAAAAGCATACCTCATCACATAAAGCTCATCACAAAAAGAATCATTTCATCACATGCAGATGAATTACCGGTGGCGTGTCTGTATGCTGTCATGCTATACTGCTCAACAACCTTCAAATCAGCGGCACACCTCCCGGCATGCAGCGCGGCCTATAACGGCAGCGTCCGTGCTAAAAGCACCGCGGTACACAGAGACATGAGTCTGCACCACGCCCATTTCAAATTAGCAGCTCATCTCCCGGCGTAGAGTGCGGCCCAGCATCGGGGGCGTCCGTGGCAACGACGCAGCGCACGGATCACCTGCGAAGCTCTGCATATATGAATGCCGTGTCGGAATGGCGGAATAAACTTCGATACCGACCACGGGAAGCGTTCGTTTCTTGCGGCGCTTGGTTTTTTGTAACACCATCAGCAACTTCCATGACACAAGTGCGTCTATACAAGCTTTGCTTGAAAAGCTGGCGCAATGCCAGCTTAATAAGGACGCAGCCCCCCTCTCCCCTTATCAAATGGCAGCAGCTGCCACACACAGGAAATTCAAGAACATACAGAGAACAAGAAAAACCTGTTCGATAAAATTAAACATGCATGCGTAATGTGCAGCAAACACTGAGGGCCATATATACTGAAAGCGAACAGGCACTAAACTAATAAGGTTTTCAGCAATTATATAAGCTCTTCAAATTAACTATGGACCACGTTTGTACAGAAGCACTAAGGTTACCTAAGCCCCGTTTGTACAGAAGCACTAAGGTTACCTAAGTGTATAGAACAAGTACATCACGACAGGCTTACATGAAACGTAAACCCACCCTCTTTGCATAGCGTGTGAATAAGAAGTACCCGAACAGCAAAGTAATGGCTCGTCAATCAGCGCAGTTCCTTAGAAAATGTTGCAAAACGTTAAAGAATACGCCCGCACTCTAATTCACCAATCTATCTTCTCAACTTAAACAAAGCCAAACTTTCCGCCGTCTATGTCGGATTCCCTCATTTCATAGACCCACTGAGCCTTCAAGATGTACTTCAAGCACACTCCCACTGATCTTTGTCGGCAGAAATTCAAGCCTGTTTCGTAGCTAGCTTGAAGGCTACTTCGTTATTCCACCATGCGGCTCGGCACTGGCAGAAGCAGCGGCGCGACTTTGGGTGACGGATCGCTGGCTTCGAGTCAGTCCGTCGTGCCACTGATCTTGTGTTTCGTGACGCGTATACAACGACGAAAAGGCAAAAATACCGCGGTATTCGATGAGCGACAGCCAAAGCACGTGGGCAATGACAGCCGTGGACTGCCACTGCCTACACTGCAACAGCTGATTCTGGCCCTCCGTTTTTACCGGTTTGTACGGCGCCGGCTCCTTGCAGGCGGTTACGAGAGAGCTGGTGAAGGTCTCTCAACCCACTGTGTGGCGCACCGTAAGGAGGATAAAAGAGCTTCTTGAAAAAAAGCCACCTGTTTGAGCGTCTGGTGCACTTAACGAACGCGTCGAGGTAGTGCTGCATGTGGTATGATTGCAATTCACGACACTCTGATTACTGATATAAGCCAACTTGCTTTCACCCTTCGGTATCCCTTGAACTTTTCGAGTATACCTGGTCGCATCCCTTGCCACAGTGGCGTCACGGGGTTACTTTGAACATTTTTGGTCTTCTTTTTTCTCTTTATTTTGTAACATTGTGTGATTGGTGACATTGCGTTTGGTCTACACAGTGAATCCAGCGAAAACAAAAACGTTGTTCAGTTACACCCGACTCCATTCTGCCCTAGAGATGGTTTCACATGCAAAAAGAGTTATTGCTGCTCCAAATTTTTCACTTTCCATTGTAATCAGTAAGGCTATTTCTGAGGTAACCAAGCAGCGTAGTCAGTGTGCTAACTCCATACTAACATTCAGGCAGCAGAATCGAATAGAATCTAGTGCCCAATAAAATTATACAGTCATGTTTTTTATGGCTTTTGTCGACCATGTACTACAACCCTAGTCTAGTCCCAGCGATGCCACCGGGGCAGTGCAAGTTGGTGGCGAATCTCAACTCCGTCATCTGTGGACCTTATTATCTAGAATGATTGTGTGAAGTGTGCTGTTAGAAATAGCAGGATTGTTAATCCATATCCTCATTTTCCTATGTTTGAGAAGAATCAAACTTCCTCTCTTATTTGTCTCCTTAACTGCCTACTGTTTCAGGACAAGTTGTTGGATAAGGCAGTCAAGTAGTGCTTTTTCAGTAATCGTAGGCGAGAAGTGCATGGAAGCGTCTGGCGTAACTTATTCTCATCCCATAAGCTTCCTGTAGTCACCCATTTTGTCCTTGCTGTAAAATGGACACTTTTGCCGGCTACTATGAAATTTCTGGAGCCTTTTTGCCGAAGCTAAACTGCTTGGTGTCTGATGTTTTTTTCTTTTTAGTTTATTGAGCTTATGATCCGTATTATGACCTGCAGTTTGGTAAAAAAATGCGACTGATAAGTTAGAAGGGTTTATTGGGTGCAGTGCCTTGCTCTTGTGTCTTTTGCGTCTGCTGGGTACGAGGCCTTGCTTTTCTGCCATTTCTTCAGCCTACAGTAAGCACAGCAGTGTAGTAGGAGTACTCTAGGCCCATTTGTTCAGTGTGTCACGTTGCTGATCTTTCAATAGCAGTTCATCTCCCTGCTGATGCCCCGCTCCTAGTAACAGGCATAATATTACGAAAAACTTGGGAGATTGCAAGAAAATTGTAATGGCAGGTAGGGGTTGGGCATAGGTCACTTCTACTCCTCATCACCAAATGTCTGACTCGAATGCCCGAAAGCAAATGACTGTTTTTTTCATTTGTTGTGGCTTGCTCTTTCGATATCATGTGCTTAACAGAAAGATGATATGACATGAAAGATATGACCTTCGAGGCACATGATGTGTGTATGAATCTAGGTGCAGGTCAGCCAGTGCAATAATCCTGATTTTCTATACGATGCAAATAATTTGTTTCTAGTTGCCATGTCTTGCGTTTCTGCCATACGAGCACGTCTCCCTTCTTAATTTACTCGTTACGGTATGGAGTCCGATGAACGCTTGCAGTTTTTTCAAGCAAGGCCCTCGGTGTGCGGTGTCGCCAACCCAGACTACAAGTTAAGACACGCTCGCAGAAATATTTATTGACGTTAGACTCCTTGATGACTTGTTATTATTATAGCAAACCTAATTAAACGCTCTGTGGTGTTCTGGGCAATATTGTGTGCTGCATCAGTGTGGCAACAGCGAAAGTCCAATGCGCTAAAGGTGCACTTTATTGCAAGGGCATCCCATAGCAGATGCAGAAACACCTGTAAAATGAATTTGGGTGGCAGGCAGATGACGAGGGAATGCATTTGTAATAAATATGTAGATTTCATTTTGGCGTTTTTCTTTTTGCTGGGGTGCATTACGCGCAAGAGCAATGTGATGCACTAACAGATCAAACAACGGCTAACTTAAAAATCGATTGATTGATTGTAGGGTTTAACGCACCGACGCAACGCAGGCGATGAGGCGCATTGTAGTAGAGCGCTCCGGATTAATTTTGACAACCTGGGGATCTTTAACGTGCGCCTAAATCCCGTACAAACGGGCGTTTTTGCTTTTCGCCTCCATCAAAAAAGCGGCCGCTGCAACCGGTAATCGAACCCGCGACCTCGTGTTCAGCAGCACAACGTCTTAGCCACGGAGCCACCGCGGCGGGTTGGCCTAAAAATAAATAGAGTTGCACAGAATGCTACGTGGCAGAAGTCCCTGAGGCACCCTATGCTGTACAGGGGCCTCAAAGAGCGCAACACTTTCCCTATTAAATCTGCCTGCAATGCATGCTAAAGCTTTTATAAACGGGTGGTAATTTCTTTACCAGTTATCACTCACTGCTTAACTCTACACACTTTTGTGGAGACCGCACTGAAGCGTCACTTTTAAAGCAAGTTGAAGACATGGTATGGAATGCTCCGGCGTCGCCCTTTTTATCTTTTACCGGCTGACGAGCTCTCACGTTAAGAATCAGGAACGCTTGAGCTCCCAGGCTAGAGAAGCAGTGATTGCTCTCAGCTTATTGAACTAGAAGGTGCCGCCCATAACTATTTTATTTTAATCAGCTCAAATGAATTTCTCTGAGACAACTGTATTAGCCGGCCACGAGCTCCGTCACTGATATTGTTTGATCGTACCAGGTTACTTAAAGCGATATTTTGTTGTCAGTTTCATCATGACATAGCCTTCTTGTGGGGTTCAGTGGATCTAAATTCCGTGAACTGAAGAGCAGTGCCGGATTAAGGGGGGTGGGGGGAGCTATTGGGGCTGCAGCCCCGGGACCCCCAGCTTTTAGGGACCACGCATACGGGCCCCGCGCGACTATTGGTAAAAGGAAATGTCGCACATCTTGTTTCCTGTCCACGTAGCATTGAATTGAGGTTCAGCCCCTGGTTGAGGGGCCCGATTTAGGCCCCGGCCGTTCTATTTCTATCCGACGGCCGGGGCTTCAACCTCGACTTTACACGGAAACTAACTAATCAGTGGCAGGCAGGAACAATCCAGCACAGCCCCTAACCTTATGGTTTACAGACTTGGCGCTCAATTCAATTCAATGTCTTTATTTTTTGCAGACGTTTGTGAAAAATTTTTCCGGAGTAAAGCTTTTGTACAAAGCTGGACGGGGCGCATGCACCCGCTAAAAATAAAAGCTTGAGCGCGAATCCGGTCGCTTCGGTAGAGGGCGTTTCGGTACAGTCTTTTCAGTACACGAACCTTTCGGTACACGGACGTTTCTCTGCATAGACGTTTCGGCAAACACAGGGGTTCGGGCATGTGCATAATGCACTGACTTCCGTAGAACATTAGGAACTTTTTAAACCCAACAGATGTGCAATGTAATTATTGACAACTTGAGCGCAGCCTCACAGCCTACAAAATGTGCGTGCACCAGTCTTTGCCGAAACATTTAAGAGTATAGCGCTTGGCGAGGACGTTCATTGCAAGGACAACCTGGTCAATGAAGGCTGTGGATTAGTGAAAGCGCAGAGGTGCCATTTCGACGAGTTTTCTTCTGTTTTTTTTGGGGGGGGGGGGGGGGAGTTGCAGTTTTCAAGACAGAAGAGCAGGCGGTGTGCTCAATTGTTACAGCAAAAAAAGTGTTTTTCGTAATGTTTCTATTGCTTTGAGGTTATTACCTAACCATTCCTGTAATAAACGAGGAGATGGAACACTTCCTTTTTCACAGTGGTCCTTAATTAAAAACTGCTTACGCTCTACTATTTTCACAAAAAATTACAGCCTTCAGATATCATGCCGATTGAAATGGAACTGCTGAAAGATAGTTATTTTGATAGACCATTTTGCGAATGTGCGAGTTTGAAAAGCTGTAAAGTACCGTTTTAAATTTTATGCTTGTTGATTTTTTATCTTAGTGCTACTTTCTTTCATAAGTTTTGGTTTGACCAATGTACAGGGGAAAGGACATCCTACTTTGTTTCTATTTTGTTACGGGTGATTGAGTCAGACGTGACTGATTCGGCTGATTGTATTGAATGTGAACATTTATTTGGGAGTGAAGTTATTGTATATCATTCGTATGCCTATTTCCTGGTTCAAAGGCTGCAGCTAACATACGTTTGGTGGAATTTTATGCGTTTATAAGAAGGCATAAAATGTTGCTTTCGAAGAAAATGCTCCCATGTTCTTTGCCCTTTTCTACGTGCCGATGCGGCATTTCTATTATTTTGAATTTGTTATGGACTTGGGAATAAAACATACTGACGGGCGTGCCAGATAATAACCGTTAAATAATATTAGGATCAAAACCAATAAATCAGTTTCCAGGAACCATTGCAATTATGTATATTTTATCACTGATCAGTGACCGTAACATGTGGTCTTCAAAAATTTCATCGTTTTCAACGAGTCATCAGTATCGTTAGCATCAGCTCCAACCATTACCTCTACAGGCACCAGGGAGACAGGCAGCCCCAGGCCCCAAAGTTTCCTTATGCGGCACTGATACCTGCAACGTGCCTATATGTACATCAATGGCAAAATTCCAATCATTCTAGAAGTTTTCCGTCCACAGAGTATTTCTGTATTTTGACTAATGTTGAATTCCAATGGAATGGCAGATCCGCAGCGGTCACCGTGCTCCACCACGGAGCGCGCCGACTCTGCGAAGAGCAGGTACTCCGAAGCTGCCTTTGGAACGCAGCCGCTCCCGCCAGAACAAAGTGCCCCCCCCCCCCCAACATGCTTTGCGCAGCGCCTTTCCCGAAATCGTCTGGTTCCCGCGGACCCCGCGGGCGCGTTCACCTCGGGCTGCGCGGCTGGAGAGGCAGAGAAAGCGAGCACTGGCCGGAAGGGCAGACGGCGGCGACGTTGGCTACGTCACGCGACAAAAGTAAGCGCCCTAGTGAGTTCCGACCGACTCCGCCGATTTCGGCGGAGCAACTTTTCTTGCTCCACGGAGCGATCTCGGCGGCGACGGCTCTCACAATCTGCCATTGGAACAGGATTTGATTGCTCCCGATCTTCATTAGAACGTGTCTGCTCCAGACAGAGCAGAAAAGTTGCTCCGAAAGTGCTCCGGATCTGCCATTGCGATTTAACATAAGTTGCTCGACATTCTGGTGGCATTTAGCACAAAAATATCCACTACAGCGTGCAAGGCCAACTTTCAGACCGGTAGCAAATAGAACAAAATGCCTGTACCAAGGCCTTTGGTTGTGTTCAAGCACTCCTAAAGATCTAATACTCACGCTTGTCACATAAATGCAGCAGAATAAAATCACAGAGCGCACACAGACTTTATTACCTCTGCTGCAAAGCCTTGGACATAACAATTAAAAAAAAACGCCAGCCAAACAAGAGATGCAAAAAATATTTACAAGGACAAACTAGATGTTTTGGTTTCCCTATGTAAGGCAATGCTCTTGTAGTAAAGACAAAACATCTTGTTTGTTTTTGTTTTAGAAGTTCTTTGGCCAGTGTCTGTAGTTTTTATTGCAATGCTTCTAACACAGCCTAACAAGAAACACCACTCTAGCAAGGGCGAGGCCCCGACAACATCGTCATGCTCGCAATACAGTAAAATTTCCTCTTCCTTCTTCGTGACCACATGGGCTCCTGTCGAATCGCCTCTCCGAAGCCTTGGCAAGTAAAGCTTCCTCACGCTGAATGCTATTTTCAGGAGCTCTTCCCCAAGCTGCGTTTGCTGATTTATCAGCTGAGCCACTAGCTATATTTTCCCAGGCGTGGCCTGCCGCTGTTTTCTTATCAGCAGGAGGTGCAGGTTGTGCACCTTCTGCAGGAGCTCCACCCTTTTGTTATCGAGATCTTAGAGGTTTCACTCGAGGGGAGCCATACGACCATTTGGTGGCAGCTGTAGCGGGCGCTGCTGCATCACTGCTTCCGCTTCTGTGGGCAGCGCAAGCTCTAGCAGTCGTCACTGCACATGGCTCCGAAAGAGACTCTGATAGCAGGCATTTACCTCGCGCTGTCGCATCCCATGTTTCCTCTGAGGCATCCTTTGGCTTGTCCCACTCATCTTAAACGAACATGCAAACCAGATCCGTTGAATGTGAAATCGTATCCCATATGTGAGTGCATGGAAAATGGGTGGGGGTATTCTTCCTATCGAGGCAAGGGTCACACAACTGCGTATTCCAGGATACAGAAATTGGCAGCCTCACCCTTTACAGAGTACGCGAAGGAAAGATTGACCTTCAGAGCATGGGAAAGAGAGAGAGAAATAACTTTTATTTACATAAAGGGTTAGGGCGTGATGGCCACGACCCGGAGGGTCGCGACGACTTCAGCCGCTCGAGTCACGAGCTCCTTCTGGAGCTGGGGGTCCGAGCGGCCCAACGCCTCCATCCACTGGTCTAAAGAAATATTTGGAGGGAATGGGTCCTCTGCACAAGCCAACATTTGGTGTTGGACCGTGGATTTTTCACCGCAGCGGAGGCACAGCGAAGGTGGGTAGAGGGAGGGGTGGACATGATGAAGGACGTCTCTTCACGGTAGAGATTCCGTTTGGAGTTGACGCCAGAGGCGTTCCTCCTCCAGAGTGAGGGATGAGTGAGCGGGGAGAAGCTCGCGGCGGGAGAGGTGGTAATGCTGTGTGACCTCTCGGAATGTGAAGAGACTGTCCCTGGTCGATCTGGATCCATGGAGGGGAGAGTCCACATCGTACACCCGGTTGACAAGTGCTCGGGCTGCCGTGTGGGCCGTCTCTATCCCTCGAATGCCCGTGTAACCTCTGAGAACCATTGGAGTTCGACCGTGTCAGATTGCGAATTTAGACCGAGAATTTTGTGTGGCAGGGCGGAAATGAGCTCTTTGGCAAAGTTTAGAACGGCCGTTTTCGAATCAGAAAATAAAATTTCAGGGGTTGGCCTTTGGGTTAATGCTAGTGCGATTGCCACCTCTTCCACGACATGCGGGTGACGGGTGTGAATGATGAGGGTTGCAAGAGGAGGAGATGACGTGGAGTGAATTACAGCAATGGCGAATGCATGTTTATGTCGATATTCTGTGGCATCGAAATAAAGGGTCGCTCGGGAAGGGGAAATTTTTTTATCTAGTGTCGTGGCTCGATAAATCCGCCTGTCAATATGAAATTTTGGGTGCATGTTTTTGGGACATGTGCAGCTTTCCCGCTCATGGCAGTCCTTTCAACAGTGATTACTCTGCAATTTTTTAGCGAAATGAAAAGTTCTCTTGCACAGCTAATATTTGGGGTGAATACTTGCTTTGTGCACAGTTTCAAGTCACGCACGTTGCGTGACTGGGTTCCTGAGCCATGGGAACTATCCCATAGAAATGCATGGGGAGTTAGATTTGACAGCGAATTACACAAAAAATATTCAGAAACCTGAAATCTTATTTTAACGTTTTAATCTTCACATTGACGTCTAGCTTTATGCCAAATATGATTTTCCTAAAGAGGTGTTTCTAGGTTCCCGAGAGGTTGTAATTTTGAGCGAGAAAGCTAGCTATGATCGGTCGAACGATGATATGATTTCTGATTGATGCATTGATGCAGCACACAGACTCAGGGCTTTGAGCTGGCCTGATCCCGAGTTTCTGCAAGAGGAATCTGCCCGCGGAGCCGCGCCTTACGCGGTTGACTTGGCCAGTGCGGTGGCCTTCGATTAGTTCTGCTGCCATATTGTATGTCCCTGTTGCCTCTAATCTGGCAGTGGATGCGTTCGTTGGTAATTGCAAGGCGGCTCGGTATGCTTTGCAGATGAGACCATCTACTTTCCTCATTTCGCTGTCGTTGAGGGGAAGGTAGGAAAGAGCATACGTTAGTCGGCTGATAACAAACGCTTGTACGAGTCTCAAGCAGTCTTGTTCTTTCAGGCCATGCCCTCGGGCAACGATCCTACGGAGCAGGCCAATTATTTGGGTAACATGCGCCGACAACTTTTTGATTACCTCCGTATTTCTCCGATTACTCTGTAGCATAAGGACTAGAATTGTGAGGTTTGTGACCCCCGTTACAGGCTTCCCGTCCACCAAAACATGGATGGAAGCCTCTCACGAAGGTCCAGATATTTCTGCTGGCAAGACAAGCATCTCTGATTTGGTGGGAGAGCATTGCAGGCCCGCTACTCGGGCTCCTTGCACGACGGCTGTAGTGCCAGCTTGAAGGGTTACTTCTATGTATGCATCACTTCCTCGAATGACCCATAGGATTTTATCGTCTGTATACATGCTGTATTGAAGACCGGGCACTCGATCCAGAGCACAGGCTATGTGTGACACTGCTAGATTTAACCGTAAGGGCAATATGACCGAGCCCTGCGGTGTGTCGCATGACGGTAGCTGTATTTCAGGGGATTGTAAATCACCGAGTGTCAGCGTGGCTGTTCTGTGTGATAGGAAGGCGCAAACATAGTTGTACGTCCGTACGCCTGGCCCTATGCGTTCTACGCCTGCCAGGATGGCCGAGTAAGATACCTTATCAAACGCTCTTGTCAGGTCCGGGGCTAGAATGGCCGCTGAGTCACGTGAGGGAGTGTCCTTTAGCAAATCCCAGTATAGCCTCCGGTGGACATCGTTTGTCGCAGGCCCTGCCCTGAAGCCATACATGTTGGGAGACAACAATTCGTTTTCGTCTATTAGCCTGTTTATTCGTGCGATAATTATTCGTTATATGATTTTTCCAATACATGATGTTAGCGATATCGGCCTGAGATTTTCTGTCGAAAGCTGTTTGCCCGGCTTAGGGTTTAGGGTAACATTCGCATCACGGAACTGTCGAGGAAGAGTGCCCTCTGTGCAATGCTTGTTGAAGAACTTGGTGGATAAGATATCGAACCATCATCGACGGTTCTAAGCATCTTAGTCGTGACTCGGTCTTTTTTCTGGGGCGGAAGACGTTCGCACGTCCTGCAGCGCTCCCCTGACCTCTGCCTGTGTGATATCGTCGTCCAAGGAGGGTTAGGCGGCCCGGAGTAGTCAAGGTGCTGTTGCTGTTCCACATCGGGTACATATCTATTGAGGAGGTTTCGAAGTGACTGGTTCGGATTGGTCACAAGCTATCTGGTAAGTAGGGTAATTTGGTTCGCCTGCTCCTTTTTAGAACGTGATGGATCGAGTAGGTGTCTTAGGCGGGACCAAGTTCTCTTCATGCTCATAGCGCCTTGCAACCGATCGCACAGCTCTTCCCATACAAATCTTGTTAGTTTGTTTGCACATCATTCGATTTCCTTGGTTATGCTAGCTATTCGCTCTCCTAGGCGCCGGTTATGCTTTTGAGTGCGCCATCACCTCTTAAGGCCTTTGAGAGCTTCCCACATATGCTGCAATTTATAGTCGACGTGTGGCATCGGTATTTTGAGATCTAATTCTTGTTTGTGATTCCGTAGATCCCCCAGGAGCTGCTCCGTCCATTAAGCTAGGTCAAGTGTTGGGTAGGAAGGCAGGTGCCCAGCTTGTCGTGCCTCCCGGAAAGCGTGCCAGTCTGTGATGACAGCCTGCATACGTTGTGGTGGTGTGGGGTGTTTGAGTGTCGTGGGCAGCTGTATTATGTGATGATCGCTGCCGATAGTGTAGTTTAGCCTACTCCATTCTGCGTGGCCTACTCAATAGGTAAGGGTGAGGTCCGGGGTGGTGTCCCGTTGTACGCTCGTTCCCTTCCTAGTTCGTAGATCCGGTGGAGTTTTGAGCGTTAGCTTCTGAGATTGAATGGGATCCCAGAGCAGCCTGCCCTTTTGCTGTCCCTAGGATAACCCCATGGAGTGTGTGGAGCGTTAAAGTCTCCAGTAATGACGATGGGGGAGCCTGAAGCGACTTGTTTAGCGGCCAGGATTAATGACCGAAAATTATGCGTGTGTTGCATGGTGCTACTGTAAATATTTAGTAAACGAATAGCCTGTTCTGTCCTATGCTTCGGGTAAACCGTTACAATTTCATGGGGGATGCAACAGCTATCACAGTGCGTGTGGTGTGCTGATATGTTTCGTTGTACTAGAGCTGCAGTGTCGTGTGGTGTAGCAAGGACTGATAACCTAGACATTTGGCATTCTTTCCGAGTTCGTGCAGCTAAATCATGTCCGGGGGATTCTCTACCTTTTCTAGCAATAGCTGCAGTTCCGCTCGTTTCCGAGCGAAGCCCTAACATTTCCACTGCCAGATCACGAGTCCCTTAGAGGCATTCATCTGTGATACCATTAATTGGGACGTTTTGGGAAAATATTTGTGCGGCCAGGTCTCTGACACCGGACAGCATCTCCCGAGTAATGTTCTCAAATCGGGCCTGCATTTCGGCCTGGGCGCTCAGGATTCTGTGTACTGTTTGGGTGTATTCAAGCTTTTGCTCTGCTAGCACCCTTTCTATACCCTGCAGGCGCTTCTCCGAGTGGGACTCGGGGGAGAGATGACCCTTCCCATTGGGTGGGTTTGGTGCTCTCCGCTTGGGCGGGGGCTCCTCTCGCTGCTTAGTTCGTAACTGCGTGATCTCCTTTTTGGGGGCGGCATTCTGAGATCGTAGCACGGCTATTTTGAGGCGCATGGCTTGCAATTCACCTGCTATGTCAGATGAGAGGGAAGGAGTGGGTTGGATGGAGTTGGGTGATGAGAGGGGGATGATAGAATGAAGTTGGGGTTCCTGACCAAGTGAGTAGAGGCGTTGGGGCCGCTCACCTGTTGCTGTGGTCGTCTGCCGTCTTGTAGGAAGGCGACCTTGTAGCTGTTACTGAGTTGCGTGCCGTACTGGTTTCGGGGTGGGTGCTGCCCCACCTTGTGCTCGTTGCCCTAGGGAAGCTTGTTTCGGTCCTTGGCGCTCCGGGCGTGTCGCTCCAGGTGGTCGGTGAGGGTTCCGTGATGGGGTCCAGGGAAATTGGCGGGCCGGCCGTACAGAGCCTTGAGCAATTTTCCTTGTTCCGACACCACCTGGGCATACGAGGGGGCTCGCTTGCGTGGTTGAAAGCGTCTTGGGCATTCCGCGGAGCCCGTGGGGTAAGGGCCCTCGCACACTATACAGAAACTGGCTGCCTAATTCTTTATAGAGCACGTGAAGGAAATTTTGACGTAAAGCGCATGCGAAGGGTGCGAGTAAAGAGGAATTGATGGGGATGTAAAATTTTTCTGTATCACTCCAACGTGCCACAAACCGCTACAAGCCGCGTCACTGCAAACAGCATCCTTCCTCACTGCAACGCAGAGGTCGGCAAACTCACTCATGAGTCCACTCACTCAGACTCATTTGGACTCAAACTCACGCGTGAGTTTGAGTTTGAGTGAGCGCGAGGCTAGTGTGGCATGGTGAGTTTAAGCTTGAGTGAGTTTGAGCCGAGTGATCCCGACTGAGTTTGAGTCCGATTGAGTTTGAATACGCCTGAGACATAGTGAATTCTGAGTCCATTTTGAGTTCCGAGTACATTTTGAGTTTGAGTCCATTTTGAGTTTTGAGTACATTTTGAGTTCTAATACATGGGAGTTTTGAGTCCATTTTGAGTTCTGAGTACATTTTGAGTTTGAGTCCATTTTGAGTTCTATTGGGCGTGCATTTTGATAAGGACCCCAAACCATCCACCGGCGTTGGCGGCGGCGGCGGCGGCGGGCCGCAGTCCCTCTATTTATTGAAACAGTTCGAGTACATTTTGAGGACTTTGTCGGGCCGCATTATGCCCGAGTTCTACCGAGTACAATTGAGTTGACGCGACTGATATCAATTTTGGAGTGTTGAGTACATTTTTAACGCCGCTGCGCGCGTCCCCTGAGTCCATTCGCTCGCTGAGTCCTGAGCTCTCATCGTGGCTTGAGTGCGCGCGCACCCTCTGTCTCGCGCGCCCGCCATTTCCCTGAGTTCCCGTGAGTAGGGGTCATTGTGAGTTTGGAGTACCCCATAGCATCACCCCGTGCGTAGTGATTACATTTCACCCTCGGGAAATGCTTGGGAGTTTTTGAGTACATTGAGTTGAGTTCTGATACATAGAATGTTTTTAGTCCATTTTGAGTTTGAGTACATATGAGTAGCCTAGCAGGCAGCTATGGTTGGCTGTTAAGTTTCATGCGTCACTGTAGGCTCGGAATTCAGGTTCCCTGCGGGTACGGCACCAATCGCGATCTGCATGATCGGTTGGGAGGGAGGGGGTGTCTGATTTTTTTTAGTTTCTTGTTGAATTTTCGTGGCCATAAGCACTTGCTGTATACCTAATTTTCGCGGCTGGGCGCGTGAGTGATAATTAACTGGTGAGGTCATAAAAAAAGGGTTGTCTTAACTTTTCCTCCTGACGGATCCACTAAGAGCGTGGGAGAGGGTGGTGGGAAAGCACACGGCGGCGCTGGCGTGCTGGTTGTTCGCCTGCTACTGTTAACGGCTTCATATACTAGGGGTCACAGAGGAAGAGGTGAGATCCGGGTAGAAAAGGGGGCGGGGGCTGTCCTTTCTGCTGTTTTAAATGAATTAGCTGAAATGACTGGGCAGCGCCCCTTAAGACAGAATAATGACCACATTAGATTGGGTGAAAAGTGAAACTGATGAGGCTAAGGCATGTAAGGTATCAAATGAAAGGTCGGGATTAACGGAATCAAGCGGGGTAAATAAAAAAATGCTTCCTGGTTGTGGTCATCAGGCCGTCATAATGAGTCATAGATTGGGTTAAAATTCAAAATGACGCTGCGAGGGCATGTGGGGAATGAAATTCAAGGTCTCGATGTGGGGAATCATTCGGGACGAAAATGAGTTATGGATATATCATGACGTATTCATGGTGAGCCATAGATTCGGTTAAAATTCAAGTTCTTGATGCTAGGGCATGTGACGTATCAAATTAAAGGTCTCGATGAGGGTAATCACGTGCTTCCTGATTATTATCATGACATAGTCAAAAAGGGTCATACATTAGGTTAAAATTCACAATGATGCCACTGGGTGTCTGGGGCATCAAATTGAAGGTTCCGATAAGAGAAATCATGTGGGACAAAAATGTGGTACGGCTATATCATGAGATAGTCATGGTTAGTCATTGATTGGTTTAACATTCAAATTGATTCCGTTAGAATGTGATGGGTATCAAACTAATGGTCTTGATGAGCGGAATCACGTGGGAGAAATACAAAAACGCTTCCTGGTTATAACCAAGAGATTGTCATGGCGAGTCTTATACTGTGGTAAAATTTGAAGTGACCCCACTAGGGCGTGTAGGGTATCAAATTTACGGTCTTGACGAGGAGAATCACGTGGTACAAATAAAAAAGGCTTCGTAGTTCGAATCATGAGATAGTCATTATGAGTCATAGACTGGGTTAAATTCAAGCTGAATCGGCAGTTGAGGGGCTGAAGCATGTGGGGCGTCAAGTTAAGGGCTGGTTCCAGATACTCAGCTACTGGAATCACGTCGGACACCTGTCATTTAACAATGGTACGTCCTGTCCTCCGTTACAGTGGGATACAGGGTATCCCTTAGGGTCGCACATTGTCTCGTCTGGATGGTCAAATTCATTTCAGTTTGACTGGACCGGTATGAATTAATGAGAGACATGGTTATATGACTAGCCAGGAACTACTGTCGCAGGGTGTGTGGGGTGGGGATCACATTAAAGGTCTCGTCGAGGGGATCACGTGGGACAAAGATAAAAACTTTCTGATTATAATTATCAGGATATCGCAAAAGGTATATAGCAAAAGGTACACACTCACACCACACTACACTTCACTCACTCACTCACACTCACTCACTCACAAACTCACAATCACTCACACTCACACTCACACTCTCACACTCACACTCCCACCACTCTCACCCTCACACTCACACACTCTCACTCTAACTCTTACTCCACTCTCACTCACACTCACACTCACACTCTCACTCTCACTCACACTCACACTCTCACACTCACACTCTCACTTCACTCTCACTCACGCTCTCACTCTCACACTGACACTCTGACTGCTCTCACTCTCACTCACTCTCACTCTCACTCTCAGACTCTCACTCACACTCTAACTCTCACTCTAACTCTCACACTCACACTCACGCTCTCACTCACACTCACGCTATCACTCACACTCACACTCACACTCTCAATCACACTCACACTCACACTCACACTCTCACTCTCACTCTCACTCTCACTCACACTCACACTCACACTCTCACTCTCACTCTCACTCTCTCACTCTCACACTCACACTCACTCTCAACTCTCACTCACACTCACACTCTTACTCTCACTCACACTCACACTCACACTCAACTCACACTCTCACTCTCTCACTCACACTCTCCCTCACACTCTCACTCACTCTCACTCACTCACACTCTCACACTCACACTCACTCTCACTCTCACTCTCACACTCTCACTGTCTCAATCTCTGTGATGCCATTTGAGTTCTGAATTAATTTTGAGCTCTCAGCCCATTTTGAGTTTAAGTTCATTTTGAGTTTTGAGTACATTTTGAGTTTTGAGTCCATTTTGAGTTTGAGTACATTTTGAGTTTTCAGTACATTTAGAGTTTGAGTACATTTTGAGTTTTAAGTACACTTTGAGTTTTGACGTCATTTTGAGTTTGAGTACATTTTGAGTTTTGAGTCCATTTTGAGTTTGAGTACATTTTGAGTTTTAGTACATTTTGAGTTTTGTGTTCATTTTGAGTTTTGAGTCCATTTTGAGTTTGAGTACATTTTGAGTTTTGAGTCCATTTTGAGTTTGAGTACACTTTGAGTTTGAGTACATTTTGAGTTTTGAGTACATTTTGAGTTTTGAGTCCATATTGAGTTTGAGTACATTTTGAGTTTGAGTACATTTTGAGTTTTGATTAAAATATTGAGTTTCAGTACATTTTGAGTTCTGAGCACATATTGAGTTTGAGTACATTTTGAGTTTGAGTACATTTTGAGTTCTGAGCACATTTTGAGTTTGAGTCCGAGTGAGTTCTGAGTTTTGCGCTCAATGTGAGTTCGAGTTTGAGTGAGCGCAGATGTGCTGCTCAGCGTTGAGTCTGAGTTTGAGTGAGTGGTGATTCGAAAAAAAATTGTGAGTTTGAGTGAGCTGCGCCAACTTTGCCGACTCAACACACACTCTCACTCACACTCACACTCACACTCTCACTCACACACTCAGACTCACTCTCACTCTCACTCTCACTCTTATACTCACAGTCACACTCTCACACTCTCACTCACAATCTCAGACTCACAGTCATACTCAGACTCAGACTCATCTCACACTCACACTCAGACTCAGACTGAACTCACACTCTCACTCACACTCACACTCACACTCACTCTCAATCTCACTCACACTCACACTCTCAATCTCACTCACACTCACACTCTCACTCTCACTCACACTCACACTCTCACTCTCACTCACACTCTCGCACCCACTCTCACACTCTCGCACCCACTCTCACACTCTCGCACCCACTCTCACACTCACTCTCACACTCTCACTCAATCACACTCACACTGTCACTCTCACTCGCACACTGTCACTCTCACACTGTCACTCTCACTCACACTCACACTCTCACTCACACTCTCACTTTCACTCCCACTCACACTCTCACTCTCACTCCCACTCACACTCACACTCTCACACTCGCTCTCACACTCACACTCTCACTCAGACTCAACTCACACTCACACTCTAACTCTCAATCTCACTCTCACTCATACTCTCTCTCACTTTCACACTCTCACTCACTCACACTCACTCTCTCTCACTCTCACTCATACTCTCACTCTCCCTCTCACTCTCACACTCACACTCCCACTCACACTCTCACTCACACTCTCACTCACACTCACACTCTCATTCTCACGCACACTCTCTCTCTTTTTCACTCCCACTCTCACACTCACGCTCTCATACTCACTCTCGCTCTCACTCGCACACTCTCACTCTTACACTCTCACACTCTCACTCGCAATCTCTCACTGTCTCAATCTCTGTGAGGCCATTTGAGTTCTGAATCCATGTTGAGTTCTCAGCCCATTTTGAGTTCTGAGTTAATTTTGAGTTTGAGTACATTTTGAGTTTGAGTACATTTTGAGTTTTGAATACATTTTGAGTTTTGAGTTAACTTTGAGTTTGAGTACATTTTGAGGTTTTGAGTACATTTTGAGTTTTGAGTCCATTTTGAGTTTGAGTATATTTTGAGTTTTGAGTTCATTCTGAGTTTGAGTGCACTTTGAGTTTGAGAACATTTTGAGTTTTGAGTACATTTTGAGTTTTGAGTCCATGTTGAGTTTGAGTACATTTTGAGTTTGAGTACATTTTGAGTTTTGATTACATTTTGAGTTTGAGTACATTTTGAGTTCTGAGTACATTTTGAGTTTGAGTCCGAGTGAGTTCTGAGTTTTTCGCTCAATGTGAGTTTGAGTTTGAGTGAGCGCAGATGTGCTGCTCAGCATGAGTCTGAGTTTGAGTGAGTGGTGATTCGAAAAAAAAAATTGTGAGTGAGTTTGGGTGAGCCGTGCCAACTTTGCCAAGGTATGCTGCAACGTGCCACAAACCGCTACAAACTACTAGCTTCGTGGTTAGCTCAGCTGGTAAAACGACTGCCCTAGATAGTCGGTGGTCCCGAGTTCGAATCCTGGAAGAGCGCAAATTTTTCTTCAACTACGGAGTTTCTGAGGAAGCGGCACAGTTTTCCTTGGTAGCCGTGTGGCTGCATTGAGGTGGATGTCAAATTTCCTTCGCAGAAACTTAGACCACCTGGGGGATTTCCCTTAAATCTGGTCTATCTGTACAGAGCCACTTGAGCATGTATGGGGTATATAATCCGAGTCTCAAAAGTAGGAGCCCAGTACGTTACCAATCCGCTACTTCAGCACACGGCCAGCGGCAGAAAAAGAGTTAGCTTACGGCGCGCCGACTGACAGGTAAATGTGATGGCATGCGAGTAAAAGAGGTCCAGAGTAGCTGGGAGAACTTTGATGCTGCGGTATGTGTGACAGGAAGTTTCCCGGTATTCTTGTTCAAGTAATTCGCCCCCAAAAGAGAAAAAAAATTAAAGTGAAGAAAGACCAGCAAACACAATGTAGCAGTACTGAAGCCTTTGATAAGGCAGCAGAATACATATTGCATTCTCTTTTGGAGCACGTAAGCAGACTTAAGTGCTCCGGGGAATTTGCTAATGCACTGGCAAAAGTTTCCCAAACTGAAGGTTTTTAACTTGGTAAAAGTCAAACGGGAGGGCACAGAAAAGTATATGAGATGACAATACATGGCCTTCATGCTGTATTTGTTTTTACGTTTAGAAGGTCATGAAGTGCTGATGTGCTACTGAGATGATTACGAGGCGCTCCGCAGTGCATAACTAAGGATTTAGGCCACGGGGGGTCTTCAAAGGGGCCATGAAGACAAAATACATGTGTGTTTTATGTTTACGCATTCGCTCGTAACTTGCATTATTTCCCACACCATTGCTACTGCTATAAAAAATGTGCACTGAATATAAACGCGGACATCTTGTTCTGCAATCTTATAATTCCTGTAATTTGTGTTGAAATATGTTGACCTCGGCCAATTGCAACGGGCTGCCCATACGTCATCAGTTCATTGTGGAAAAGTAGCTATAATGCCGTGTGACTATTCTCTGTTATCCTTATCATTCCTGATTAAATCACTTTGAGGGAATTATTGTGTGAGCTAGGGTGTGCATGGTTAGTCTCTGTTGTCCATACTGTACAGCTTATTTGAGTAAATTCTGTGTTAAATTGGTGTCAGTGTTATTTTAACGAGGCCATCTTTTCAAACAACCAACCCTGCATTTTGTCTCCGTGGCCCCTTCACGTAAGCTGTCCTCTCCCGTTTTCCAGCCTCTATACCAGAACACAGGCTGCAGCGGCCTGCGTTAATTTAACCTGCGTGCTCCCAAACGCGGACGAGTGCGTTCTTTTTTTCTTGTGAGAAAAAATGCATTCGCACGTGAAATTAGGCCTCTACTAGGAATATAAAGCTAATTAATTCAATCAAGAGCCCTCACCGCAGTGATACTCATCGATGTAGGGCACATCTTTTCTCCCTAAAGATGGAAAATGTGTACACACCTGTAACATACAGTGTTTATGTCATCGGTGCCGTACGTCCGCTATTGCTTGCACTAACTGCAGGACCGGTCGAATCTGCACAGGCGCCAGGTGGCGTGTCCCGTCTGCGTAATTCTTGTTTTCAAGCCGTCTAGCTTGCTACTATGCCAGCCATCTCCATGGTCAGTGGTGACATGAATCGAGGTGGTGGTTCCTTCCCTAGAAAGGAATGTGTAACTCGCCCTCAGCGAAAAAAATGCTGCAGTGAACGCGAGCACTGCAACGACTCTAACACCAGCATTCTGAAGAAAATAGTCGCGCACACATATACCGTGCTTCAGTGATCAGAATTCAGACTTCTCTTTCAGACTATAGAAGACAGTGGTTTAAAAGGTAAAAATGAAAGCTTCAAGTTAAGGCTGCTGTGCTGTAGCTTGGGCGGCCTCCATGTACTTCAGGATGCTGTGGTTTCACAGTACTGCCGATAAGCGGTCGGTACTTGGGCGGGGATAGATTATGATCCGGGGTTCAGAAATCTCACATACAGACCAGACTTACTGAACCTTGCAGGCACACATTTCCTTTACTGCACATGATGCGCGGTGTTTAGCCGGTTCAGTTGCTAAATTTTATATGCACTTATTGAGGCAAGGTTTTTATTTTGAAAGGATTAAAATTAGAAATACACAATGCGGGTATCTTGAAGCGGATTATTAGATCCAAGAACGAAAATCAGGTGTGAAATAACGTCAGCAGCCCTTTTTAAGGAGGAATCGGCAATTTTTTTTAGCACGCTAAGGAAATCGCAACAGGGCGCGTGAAAAAAACATTTTTTTTCACATCAGGCGCGACAACCGTAACATCGATCCTTAGCGCATACTAGAGTCTTTCAACAAAATTGCAGTTGTGTTACTTACCAGTTTTCAATTTTTCTCGCGTTCCGTGAGAACTTGTATTGTTGCACTTCCACGTCATGTTGTTCTAGCATTGTTCGGTCGTGCCGCGTAGCGTTTTGTGACACCAAAGACGGAGTTTTAATTCCGTAGCAACTTCAAGCCACTGGGTGGCTTTTGCTACAACGGAAGATGCGTTCGTCTTGTTGCGGTTTAATTTGCTTCGTCGCATCTTTGCAAGCGACGCAGGAAAAGTCTTTTCACCTGATCTGAACCTTGGCGCAACTTTTCTGTGCGTTTCCTGGATCCTTTATGTCAAACACAAAAAATACCAAGAAACGTACATGAACCCGACCTAATGCTGTCAGTACCGGCGACGAGGCTCGATTTCGAGCACACAGATTGCCAGATTACATTCACTAATCTCGAAAACACACGTAATGCTTTGAATTTAGATGATTGTCGATTGCTACGTGTTTAAGCAGCGCCTTGCGAACGCTTACTGTGGGTAGTTTTAGGGGCCACGCCCCTTAGGGGCTCGGGCTGTCGGTGTCTTCTCTCATCGTCGTCGTTTCATGAAGTGACCTTAGTAAAACACGGGGACACCCGTTTTCCAACGCCTCGCGGTAGAACGTAACGCCTACCAAAAGAACACTCCGGGACACGTCTTCTTTTACAGCCAAGACTTTTACAGCCAAGCTGTATACCTCTACCCCCCCCCCCCCCCGCCAACAATTTCACCTTCATGGGGAAAAACGCCAACGCGCCAAGAATACACTTATACGCTTCAACCTTCGCCCCTCCCCTGGTTTGACGTTCGTGGAGATGGCCCCACTTTTTTTGTAAAAGCGACTGCTTTATGACTTGGAATTGCACATTAAAAGAGATAATTGTCGTATACTCTTGATCCCAGCCACGTCCGGTGCTTCCCGGCTGAAGAAGCCACACTACGTGACGAAGCAAGTTCGAACCAACGTCTACGAAGCGTGAAGGTCGTCTAGAGCCCGTTCAGCCGCTTGCTATCTTGGAGTGGACTTCTTGAAGTACGCTCGCTGCCTACGTTTAAGATAGATCTTTGAACTAGGGGGTAAGAAATGGGAGGCATACTTGGATAGTTGAACAGATTTCCTATTCCTACGGGCGTGGTTTGATTCCGCCCACAACCAGCGCCGTGTGAGATGCCCTGTTCTCTCATCGAGGAAATCAGAATAAAACTGCTCGCGAATACTCTCCACGCTGAATGGGGTTGAACGGTGGTTGCATCATTCCCATCAGAGAATAAAAAGCGAAGGAACACACACCCGTGTTTTTTAAAAAATGCTGGAAGAACAACGACGAAAGAAAGTCGCAGATATCGCCGTCCATCGAAAGCTCTCGCACGACAGCAGTAGCCAGCCGTGGGACCCAACAATATGGAGAAAAGAAAACAGTGGACAGGCGTCGCGGAACACCTTCCAGAAGCGCAGAGTAAAATAGGTTTTGAAAGAAGGTTGAGAGCAATCGATCAACGTAGGTGGACAACTAAGGTTTTTAGGAACCTAAACTTGAAAAGCATGGACACGCAATGGCTAAGGAAGACTATAAGGCTAACGATGACATACGGAAAAACCAGTGGAGTATCCAAAACAGAAGGTAACCAAAGCAGACGAAAGGCAGATAGAAAGGAATAAATTGGTAGGAAAACTAGAAGCTAATTGATGTCGTTAGAAATTTATAGGGCTGAGAAATTTGACATCAGAAAGGAAATTTTTTACGATAATTCCTAGGACAGTGTTTGGATTTTCAGGCTAGAGAAGGTTGCTTGCGAACTAAGAGCTTTGTGGGTAAGTCTACACAAAATGATGGGGTATGAGTGGTCGGCGGAAAATAAACAGAAAGTATGGGGCACATAGTGTTAGAACGCGAGGGTATCCATCCAAATCTACATGAGGGAAATATTCGGCTTCCAGAAGGCCTAAGATTTAGGGGAGCACAGTGGGAGGTAACATCAAGGCGGTGGAGTGACGAAAAGAATATTAGAATGCTGGTGAACAAAAACCAGAGAGAGGAATATTGCCTAGGACACATACCACCTGTAACAAAAAAATTAAGTATTTTGTGCCTAATAGGTGTTTTACCCGACCTAAGAGCAGCGCTGGTATTTTTGGTAAGGTGACACGTCATCACCCCGCTACAAAGTGGATAACAATAGCACCCATCAATAATCTATAATCCTCAATGTGTTAGCATTCGACGGCAGAGAACATCGCTCCCTTCGTCTTTCAGTCACAATTTGGCAGATGCAGCATGGCTAAGTGGCGCCTCCACATATTTGGGAACGAGGAACGTTTGTAGCGAGAGCTACGGTGGCCGTATTCTCGCCGTTTTGCTGTGACCGGTGGTCGCACCGCGAGTTGAATGGTTCCCTAGCTGGCAGCGGATCCTAGGCAACCTGCAACCTACAACGCTTAGGGAACCTAGCTATTCTTTAGCCGCCGTAGCTGGCTGCGCCACTCAGCGCACCAAAAATGAAAAATAAAAATAAAAATAAAAAATAAAAGACAACCGAAATAAAAATACATAAAAACAAAAATTATAAACCAAAAAATAAAAATAAAATACATAAACAAATAAAAATCGTGTATGGAGAAGGGGCGGCTCGGTGGGATTCGTCGTCAGATATGGAAAGTGAGTAGGAGAGCCTGAAAGAAGGCAGGCTTCGTCACCGGAACAAAACCAACAGGAGGTAGCGAGCCGAGGCGACGGAGGAAGAACGAGCCGCACGCCTAGAGAAGCGTCGTAACAGTACGGAGAACCAGGCTAAACAATTACATTAACCGTACCTGTCGCTCCGCACACCTAGGCATAACTGACTTAAGCCACAGCCAATTTCTTTTTGCAAAGACGTGCATCATATGCCTCGGGGAAGTGTCCGCCGGAACATGTGAAGTTTCGGAAGCTTTGATACAAGCAAGAAAAGGGGCCTGGATTACAAGCATTTTGACATCACGTTTTGACGTCATTTGACGTCATTGACAAGCATTTTGACGTCACGACTCCTACAGCGACGACAAACCGTGGTGCCTTGGATTATTTGTACTTCGATGCGAGTAAATACGACGAATGTCGCTGTCAGCGGGGTTTGGAATACGCGGGATGTGCTTCGATAATTGACTGAAATCGGAATGACCCCTACTGTATTTCGGCATGTATCGTGCGTGCGTACTCTTCGACGTTGTGCTGCGCCACAGTGACATCCGGTTTTTCCCGACAGGATACCTTTCCAGGTGTTGCTGTGGGGATGTTTTCTCAACGGATCAAAGTTTCAGAAGGCAAAAAGTGACTTCCAATTTAACTTCTCACGTTCAGCTTCGTAGATGAAACAGGTTGAAGATATGTTTGTCCACTTACGTTTACTCCTAAAAATGTAACAAGCCTCATTTCGAACCCTTGCATATCAATGCTCAGCGAATATTTTTTTATCCATGAGAATAAACTTTCTTTCACGAGCCGATTGAGTTTTATTGACGAAGTGCAATGATCCACCAATAGTCAGCTGTACGAAATCAGCTTAATTTTTCCATAATTACTTCAACCTAAATTTTGTAGCGCTGTTTGCGTTTTTGTGAAGGATGGGGGTCTTTGTTTCCTCTTGGCAGCTGCGTGGGTTTGCATCGGCCACGCTTTCCGCAAGCAACGGTGTGGTCTTCGACTTGTTCCACAGTGACGTTCCAGCCCGCATTCCAGCTTGTGAAGAGTCATTTAGTATTGCCAGAGGAGGCACGATTAAAGTTTTCGAACTCTTGCAGTGCGTTGAGCAATGCTGCTTCAACGGAATACCACGATTCTGAGAAAGAGTGAGGTAACCCTCCTTGTGAAGCTACAGCAAGTCTCTAGTCCAGCGTTTAATATCTCCATGACCGGTGGATTTCCCCAACTCGTGTTGGGAGTTGTTCGATGCTGTTTCAGAGGGCGCCTCGCAACTTCTCTAGTATTACCTTGACCCCTTCCCCACGAGAGTCCGACGACTCCCGCTTGAAGGGCACGGATATTCTGGGGTAAGAGGAGTTGACTGATGCTCTATAAATGAATTGTATATGGGACAAGCAATTGAACTCCTTTGAAGAGGTAGCCGGACTCCTCACCTCTTAGAGTGCGTGCGAGGCATCGCCTTCACTCAAGCAATCACTTTTTAAGTCGCGTATCCTCAAGCTGCTCGAGCTCTGGATTCGCCCAAGCAATTGGCAGAATACCCCTGTTAATTCCAAACCAGCCGAAACAAATAATGCCTCGAAATTTCCCTCCTTGGAACGTTACTCCTTTACAGATTCAATGTCGCATCCCTGGAATTGGCCCCAAGAAGACAATGTCCCATACTGAAATACTACATATCGTGCTAGAATACATGTATAAAATGCATTCGGCTAGAACACACATATTTACGGATGGATCGTCATCCCCGCAAAGCTCTTCATCTGGAATGTACGTGCCACTTACGGGTGAAATGTTTTAATTTCGTCTGGAGCGACCAACATCATCTACAGCGGCTGAGCTATATGCCCTTAAAGAAGCGATTGTTTACGTCCTACGCCACCAGCCGCGTCAGTGGAGCATCTTTACAGACTCCAAGGCAGCTCTGCAAATTCTGTCAAGGAGGAGCAGGTCTTCCCTCACCATACCGCAGCCGCCGATATCTCCTACCTTCACCACCTCGCTTGCATTGCTGGACACACTATAAAATTGCAATGGATACCTGGCCCAGTGGTATTATTGGAAACCAAAAAGCCGATGAAGCGGCCCGTATGGGCCTTAACCACCGAAATACCGCAAAGTGTACTTTACAAAAACAGACGCTTCCACCATGGCCCATCGCTTTGCAGTAAGTGAAAGAAACCGGCTATGGCGCAGCAACGAACCCAATAATGAAGTATTTTTGCACGCGATTGACCCTGATTTGACATCAAAACTTCCTAGAGAGCTCCCTCGTAGGCTGGAGACATTATATCATCGCCTACGACTGAACTCGGCCTACACCAACAGTTACCTCTTTCGCCTCGGACTGACGATCAGCCCGTATTGCGATAACTGTTCTTCCATAGAAACCGTCGAACATATCTTATTAGAATGTGTGGCCTACTTGGCACCAAGATCCCGTTTTTTTGTGATATTGAACGCCTAGATCAAGGGCCGGTAACTTTGAAGACCATCTTAGGACCATGGACTAGCCCCTCGAAGCAGCGTCAGGCCCTAAAAAGTTTGTTTTCATATTTGGAGGACATTGGCCACATTTCAAAGTTGTAAATTCTGTAACACAATCTAAAAAAATAGTCCGCCAAGCCCGCCAAACCACGCCAGTGTTTCTTGTTTGTTTGCTTCTTCGTTTTTTTTCTCTCTCTTTTTTTTCCTTTCTGCCCACCTCTCTCTAGGGCCTGTTCTCCCTATATCCCCGACCCCTAGCAGAGAAGCATGTAGGTGATCACAAACGCCGGCAAAACTCTCTGCTTTTTCAATAAAGAGCCTCTCTCTCTCTCTCTCTTAGAGTGCGCTTTTTATGAGCGCATTCTACTGGTGTTAAAAACATGCCACGGGACTAATTTTAATACCCCGTGTGAGGAGGTGGAGAAGCCTAGACGGCCTACTGTTGCCTCTGCGCTCGCAAAATAATAGCTCCCAAGAATCCTTAATGAGTATAAAAACCAGTTTATATGTAAGCGGCAAGTCTGCCTTGGGCCTCGGGCAGTGTAACAAATCGACTCTAAGAAAGATAGACGAATCGATTTCAGAATCGTGTCAGCCCGTCGCAGTAGCGTACGTATATATTTTACCATGGACAGAAATTTTGTTTGCACTCGTTCAGTGAGCCCTGCATTGGACCGACAAATGCCGGTCAACACAGCCTATGAATAATGTAATAAAGGACGACAGAACAGGGTATGGACATCAAAGAATGTCTGAATAGTTTAACTCTTTGGAGATACAGCGTACAGCACCTAGTGTCCCTACAGAATTCAATTTAACAACGTATGGGTACGAGCTAGTTGGTACTCCACCTAAACACCGTAGAGCGCAGTAGGCAAGACACAGGACGTGTCCGTGTCCCCTTCGTCCTGTGTCTTGCCTACTGCGCTCTACGGTGTTTAGATCCCTACAGAAGTATGGATAATCTGGTTAGTGTGGGCTTAAAAGGTCCACTTCGAGTTAATGAAAACTTGCAGGTATTGCATTTCACCCTCCCGATAAAGCTCTACTCCGCAAACTCGATCGATGAAATGGATATAATTCTTCGGTTGTGCAGTACACCACGTTTTTTTACTGTTAAGGATCGTTTTATCTCTGTTACCCAAGTACGAAAACTCGGTGATTACTGGATGCAGCAGTGCACATCCGGATATTTTTTTATATTTTTAATACTTCATTATAATCTTCACGGAGATAGAACGTCCGATACTCAATTCAAGGTCGAAATATCAACAAACAATTGAGAAAAGAAAAAGATAGGAGGACCGAGCACTGTGGCACGCTGCTTGTTGCCAGGTACACGCTAGAATTATGCAAGCTACTAGTTACGAAAAGGGAAAGCCGATCTTCAGCGTTTATTGGCGTCGTGAAGAGAGGGACGCAAGGCCGTGCACAGTAGTCCAAGCGCAGCGTTCCGAACTCATGCCCGTGCCTGCTGCATTCCGCGTGCGTGCAAACGCGCCACTTTCTCATCGTCTCTAAAATCCTCATCATTGTCCATGTTGGCGGCAGATTAGAAATCCGCAACATCCTCCGCGCCCACCAAATGATCACTCGCATAGTTACCTAAAGCACAGGCACAACATTTGCACTAGTCAAGCAAATTCTCTGCTGCATGCTAGCTGCAGTGGCCCGGTCCATGTTACCGTTCTTTCCTATACACTTCGCCGATTGTCCAAGTTTCCAAAGCGTAGCAAGCAGGCATATCGATGACTCCATCAGTCGGTAATGGTGAAACTGGAGCAGTTTGCAGCTTGAAAAGTGCGCCCACTTCGCAATGTCCGAGGTCTGCCTTCGCGGATTTTCGGCCTCGAACTACCTTCGAAACATTGCGTCCTTCAACGAGAGTATCGCTGACTCCACGGTAAAGTCGCTCATGACCGCTGTAAATGGGGTGGTTATAGTGAAGATCTTCGGGCAGTTGTACCGGACATCTTTCTTTGTCCGATGTGGAGCTGAGATTCGGTTCTTTTTTATGGTTTCTATTAAAGGATGATACTCATTCGAGGGCGTCGTTGGAGGACGACGTTCTCACAGTGTCTGAAAATGCGTCAAAAGCATCACGAAGGATAGTGGTTCTTGACGCCTCTAGGAGGGCCTCACGATGCGGAGAGTAGAAGGCATGATGCGGAACACACGTTCCCTCCATAATATTTTCGGCGTGGTCACCCCACTGGCATTGCCTCACAGCACCATCGTACAGTCTTATCTCGTCTTCGTTTGAAGAAAGTTGTCGAGGTACTCCGTGAGCTCTCGAAAGGGCATTCTTGCCATCGTCGTCCAAGAAGACTGGTGTGGACTTCTGCGGGGGTTGTGCCTCATAGCGTTCATTTTCAAACACAGTTGAGTCGGTGGATTTGCGTCCGAATCGTTCACTGGGATGCAAGTTCGGCGTGTTCATAAGGCCAACTGTGTATACATCCCTAAACCGCCAAAAACAGGAAGAGAAGTCATCATTCGCATGTGCGTCCATGCGGAGAACGCACACGAGGATGCTGCCTTTACATCTATTGCTATCTTCCCAAGATAACAGTCCTTGTAAGGTCCATCCCAGGCTTGTGCTGACGGCGACCAAAGCAGGATTCGTTTCTTCCCATTGTACTTTTCTCGTTTTTGGCGCGAACTTCCAGATCTGGTCGGATCCAATTAGAAGGCTTACTCCTTGCTTGAACTCCATACCTGGGAAAGCAATAGTGTAAGCCAAAAGCTTCCCCTCGGAGACCAGACGTTGCAGAAGCGTGTTGTCCTTCGTTGCTTCAGCCACGTCTTCACAAATAAAAGGCACGACGATGGCTTCCACCTCAGCAGACGTGCTGTCATGTTGACTGCGAAGGGTCGCTCTGACGACTTTAAACTTCTTCTTTGGACCTCCGCCGAAAGCACTGATGGCCAGATGGGCTTCGCCAATCGCCTTTAACTTCAGCTCAGAGGCGACGTCTTGTCGGATGAAAGTCCGCTGGCTGCCGTTGTCAAACATTCCACGGACGTAGCAGCAATGCGACGAAGGCACAATCCACGCCCGGAATGTCTGCAGTTGGACGTCGCTGGAGAGTCGCGGGATGGCTGATTTGCGCGGGTTGACGTGCATCGCTGCATGTCGCGTTTTTGCAGCCGATTCCGATGGTATCCGAGCTGAGTCAGTGGTGCAATCGTGCTAGCATGGCGCAACTTACATGTCCGACACCGGAACTTCTTTCGGCAACTCCGTACCAGATGTCCCTTGGCCGTACATCTGCAGCATCGGCCGTCACTTGCTAGGCGGGTTCGCTTGTCGGCTAAAGGGATGTCGCTCGGACATTCTTCTGTGCTATGATCTTTGGCGGAGCAGAAGAAGCAAGACGAAGTCTGTGCCCTGTTGTGCAGGACGGCAGCGGTCGAAATAGACTGCTGCTTCTTGGGCCCTCGGTCAGCCTCCTCACTTCGTTGAGGCTTGCTGATCTGGAAGCTTCTTTCCCTGCACTCGACTTCCACTCGCAGGAAAGACAGCAGATGTTCTACGTCCTCGGGCAGAAGAACTCTGACTGCTCGTAGAAGCGGTGCTGGCAGCAGGGCTCTGCTGTTTGAAGTAATCGACAATAATGTCGCCAGGTATCACCTTTAAAAGCACTTCATTCAGCATAGCCGCGTAAGAAGAAATTCCAACGCCCAAGCTTTCCAGTCCTCGTCGGTTCATTTGCATGTGGTCGTACAGCTTCTTCAAAGCAGGCACGTTGCTGGCTGAGTCGACAGGTCGGAGCTTCCGCAGATTTTCAAAATGCTTCTGATCTATCATTTTGGAATTTCCAAAACGATTCTTAAAAATATCAAGAGCATCTTGATAGCACGACTCTGTCACTTGCAGGCCAGCAACGGCTTCAGCAGCAGCTCCGTCAAGAAGCGAAAGCAAGTAATGAAAGCGGTCAATATTGGACAGCCGGGGATTCTCGTGGACGGAATGTCGAAACATGTCCCAAAAGGGTTGCCACCGCGTTATCTCTCCGTCGAAGCGCAACACTTCAAGCTTTGGGAGACGTGCTCCAAACTCACGAGTAGTTGGCATGGGTTGTCCGGAATACGTCGCAGCCCGGCGGTCTCCGCTGGCATCTTCCAATGGAGTTGCGGTTTGGAGCGTCGAAGATGACCTCAACACCTCCATGTGGTGCTCGAGTAAAGCCAGCGCGCTGGTCCCTGCCTCGTCATACTCTATGACCGAAGCGTAGTCTTCCGCTGCCTGGTCATCGGTCAGGTGGGCTTCAAGCTCGGCGTTAAGTGCGGACAATGCTGCATTGCTCGCTCGAAGACGCCCGTGAAACACACGAAGGGCGTAAAGGTCCAACTGCTGGGACTGCAGCAGCTGGTCCACCTCACCTATAATCTTCGTGTTCGTAGACCGCCGTGACGCGCGCTTGTTCTTGATACGTTTCATGGCGGTCGTAGCTGAAGAAAGGCTTACCCAGCTCATCAGGAGAAGGGTCGCCGCAACGCTGGCCTGCTTCCTGGGTTTCGGCACCAATGTTACGGAAAGGAAAAGCCGATCTTCAGCGTTTATTGCCGCCGTGAAGAGAGCGACGCAAGGCCGTGCACAGTATTGAATGTGGGGTTTAACGCGCCGACGCAACGCAGGCGATGAGGCGCGCCGTAGTGGAGGGCTCCGGATTAATTTTGACCACCTGGGGATCTTTATCGTGCGCCGAAATCTCGTACACACGGGCGTTTTTGCTTTTCGCCTCCATCAGAAAAGCGGCCGCCGCGGCCGGGAATCGAACCCGCGACCTCGTGCTCAGCAGCGGCCGTGCACAGTAGTCCAAGCGGAGCGTTCCGAACTCATGCCCGTGCCTGCTGCATTTTGCGTGCGTGCAAACGCACCACTTTCTCATCGTCTCTAAAATCCTCATCATTGTCAATGTTGGCGGCAGATTAGAAATCCGCAACACTACTATATCCAAAGCAGTGACATCGAGAAATTTGATCGTGCAAAGGAGTCACAGTGCAGAATGTCACAGTCGAAAAACTTTTGTTAAAAACAGCACGTTGAAAATCCCATCAGGTCACTGTAGACTGTTATGTTGGCCACAGTTTTTGTCTGCTATAGACAAATTTTTCGTAAAGACAATTCATTTTTACTGGACGTTCGGCCTTGTGTAAAGCCTGGTTGATTTGAAGCAACTGCAATTTATGCTTTGGATGTAGCAAGCAAATAGATAATTGAAACTAAAATCTTTGAAGTTCAGCATAGTGGAGAGATTGGGCTATAACGCTTTACCAACTTTCGGAACCGGATTTGAGCACAGGCAAAACTCAAGAATTTGTTAGTAGCCAGGAAACATGAGGAATTTATACACTTGTCATATACAGAGGGTACCACTGGACCCAGGATTAAGTTGAAGGTAATAAGAGGGGAGTGGGGTGGCCGTAAAGAGCCCATGAAAGCAAAGTACAAGTTTGTTCAATTTGAACGATCTGGCCTTCGGTAACTCGCTCAGCTGCATTAGAACCACGAAAAAAAATTTCCACCAGGAAATGCAAGAAGCATACAAAAACGTTCAAATTTCGTGCTACAATGACGTCCCATGGCGAAAGTGACGTAATCTAGTCAGCGCTAAAGCGTGGTTATCAGATTTCTAACTACAGGTTAGCATTCAAATCGTACGACCAAATGAAGCTGAAGGCCCGACAACAATCGCCAAGTAATGTTTCTTTGCCGTGGCTTGCGTCGGCTGTAGCCAACGGCGCAAACATGTTTCTGTGACAGATAAATTGCCGGTGACTGCCACGGGTGCCCCCATGCGTTCATCTCGTTTCCCTAATATCTAGATTGTTTTATTGATGATTTTGATAAAATTTGTATCATTGGTATGAAAAACTAAGGGGTCTTGTTGATGAACGAAGCTCGAGTTTAGTCTTCGTGGCCCCTTCAAGGACACGCGCAAGCGATGTGTTTGCACTTCGGAAGCTTTTCCTCCCTCTTTTCTCCCCAACAGACGCTGTGCTCGGCGCACTATTCTGAGAATGGGAGATGGAGGACGAGGATGTATTATACTGGGTGTTCAAAATTAAGCTTAATGGTTTTATGAAAATTAGGCGCCGGGAGGCATGCGAATACCACCTGTATAAAGAAGTAGTGTGGGAATGCTGACACAAATTGAGATAATAATCATCGCTGTCAGCAGCCCAATCAACTTTTTCATCACTGCAGTAACTGGGTATGTTTGTATTGAAAAGATGGAGGCAGTCGTGTTTCTACACAGTGTCAGTTGGAAGAATTCGTCTAGCGTTGTCTGTGCTCCGAGATATCGGACTCCATATTTGAATTGTCGTTCGCATCATTGGGCATTCAAGAGAGTTCTGATCGGCGCAAAACTCCTCACTGATGTGACGCGGCTTTTGCTTACGGCGTTTAGTCTGACAATGGAGTGGAGTCATTGGCAAAAATGTTAGTTGTCCTCCTTGCCGTCTCGGCTGGCAAAATCGAGATATGACAGCGGAACAGCCGTCTAAATACTTTGGCATTATAAAATTCTCAGATTCCACCTCGTCATCCTATGTCATGAACAGTAGCAATGATGCTATCCGCCTTTTTGTCTATCTCAGAAGAAACTCACATATCGCCCCGCCTTCCGGTAAACTTCTTACTTATCTTACACATGTCTGCTAGAAGCTGGAATATTGATTGATTGATTGATTGATTGATTGATTGATTGATTGATTGATTGATTGATTGATTGATTGATTGTGGGGTTTAACGTGCCGACGCTACACAGGCGATGAGGAGCACCGTAGTCGATGGCTCCGAAATAATTTTGACCACCTGGGGATCTTTAACGTCCGCCAAAATCTTGAAAACACGAGCGTTTTTGCTTTTTCCCTCTATAGAACTTTCCTTACGGCGCAGACTGGACACGGTGTTTTGATGATTTCAAACGTCCCGCGAAAGCTAAAAACGGCGCAGTGCGGGCCTTTGAATACCTTTTTTGAAGTATGACATTCCTTCAGTGTACTCTTTGAATAATTACAAGCTGTTGATAACCTACAAACTATTTGTACAGTGCAATGAAAACGTCTTAGTCTCGCTGGCTAAACTGAGACAAAATACTCATGTTCGACAGGCACGTCAAACGGAGAGATGGATAATACCGACGACACAATGTTTATGTACACATTGCCTGTTTTCTTAAATAAACTAGTTAAATAAAAGTTTGACACCATATCTAATGCAAAGCATACCATTAGATGGTTTTGTGCCAACAAGTTGTGAATTTTGTACTTTTTCATGCTGATGTTGTTGTTTTTGTTGTAGTTGTAGTTGTTATTTTTTTAAGTGAAAGCATTTCACTTTTTGTGTTATTGTATGTAGTGGCACTATGCAATACGTCTTTCAAATTTTACGTCTTTAAAATCTCAAATTCTCTCTCTCTCTCTCTCTCTCTCTCTCTCTCTCTCTCTCTCTCTCTCAATTTTACATATCACCCTAAGTTTTTTCCCCTAGCTGTCAACGAAAGGGGGGTCGGGGCCCCGTCAAGATGTTTAAACAGCTTTTTGTCTCGCCTCTTCCTATAAAATAGGAAATCAAGATGAAATGAATGAATGAATGAATGAATGAATGAATGAATGAATGAATGAATGAATGAATGAATGAATGAACTATTGCCATCTGGCGGATTTATTGACAACTGCTTAGTAAATTTTATTACGTTTTCTTGACATTTCGCGTGCAGAGAAGGCGCTAAGAGTGAAATTTTAACGCGCGATGGCGGCTAGTTGCGTGAAAATGGCGTCCGCTTCACCGCGTGCACCGCAGCGCCGCAGTGCCACAGCGCACCGCAGCTGTGCCAGCGACTTCGTCAGCTGCTGCGGCTGATTTTGTTGCCGCAGCAGCAATGATGACTCCACCAACGATGTGGATTCATTAGATTTTATTGCCGGTGAAGACGCTCTCATTGAAATGCCTCAGGTGCTGCCAGGTAGGCTCGTTTTTACTTCGCGCTGTAATTATAAACAAAACGTGCTTCCTAGCTGACGGCTGCGGTTTTACTTTCATCTGCAGGGTCTCGAAAACGTACGGCAGGGATATTTTGCCAACTGCGCTGTGCAGTATAGGGTTATCGCCTTCAAGGTAGCCTGGCGCTTCTGTCAGATTAGCGCTATACGGAGCGATGCGCGCGGCTTCTTAAGAGCACTGGCTTTTTTTTTTTGTTTTTTACCACTGCGGTGAAAACAATTTTGTGTCAAAACACAAAAGAGTACGCTTGGATGCCTAATTTAAAGAGACTGGCTTACCCTCGATTGGATCTTAGGAGTGGCACAGCCGTCAATTCCGCTAGGTTGATGGACCCGCAAAGATCCAAAAATTGCTATATAGCATTGATGTGCTTATTTAATTGTAGCCAAGGAACGTAGGAACCATTTTTATATCTTAAAATTCCCAATATAGTTTCAGGCTCAGTATAATCGCCTATATACGCTGGTTGTACACATTATTGAGCATTTGTTTCTGATTATTTGACCTGTAAATTGTACATAATTGTATCTTTCCCAAACCTGCTGTTATCGGTTTGGAAAACCAATCGCTTAAGCTACAATTTCATCCATTTCAATGCTAAATGTGGGCACTACCTCAGGAGAAAAAATAGTTTTGTGGAAGCACTCAAAATGGGCCTTTTTCCGTCGTAACCAAAGAGTTACCTGATTTAATTTCAGAAATAAAGATGGAATTTTTAGCGGGTGAATAAGACTGTCGACAATGAACGGATAGCGCACATGTTTTCCTAATGTTTTTTTTTTTTTTGCTTTCTGACCTGATGCTCGTTTTTGTCTTTAAGTTGCTGTTCATGTCATATTGACGACTCGCTCCTTATGGATATTGCTGATAACGCAGGTTTCACAGATCAAGCGGTGTAATAGTATTTGCACGTCTCTCCTCATTCAGCAATGTGATCATGTCGATGTTTTTTTTTCTGTTTCCAAATACGAATCTGTATTTCTTAATGTTCAACTGATGCGCTGTACTGCAAATATTCTAATAATGAACGTTGTGTGATAACCACTGTTTGCGAAGCGGGGGTACCGGCCCAGTCAAGCCTTGATATGGCATTCTGACGTACCTACAAACATTGTGGGATGTCGAATAAACTTGTATTTGAATTACCATTTTTTGCACCGTGCTTGAACCACAGAAAGAACCGATTGTAGGGTGACAGAGTCGTTAGTACTGTGAATAGGACCATAAATGACGCAATAGCCGCCGAAAACGCGGATATAGAAGTTATGTTATTAGCTAGCTCAGCAGAGGGCCAGAAACCGTACCTTGAGGGGCAAACTAGAAAAATTTCGATAAGGAGTTTACAGTACAACTATTTTTTGTACAAATTCATAACCGCTGATACGAAGATAGAAGGCATCATACACAGCCATTTACATATTCTATTATCCGATCCGAATGTACAGTTCAAATTTTCTTTTTCGCCCAGGATGCGAAATGGGTTTGATGCAGGCTAACATTCACTTCACTTTTCGGTGTAAAACAAACAGTAAACACAGCTCCTGTACCTTTCCTGAACAAACCCAGTAATTTCTAAAAATCTGGAGCCACCGGAAGCAATGCATCAGTCGCACAACGTTTAATCACATTGCCTCGCAAACAGCACGGGTTTAGAAATAAAGTTTACATCTTCGTCTGGCAGTGGGTGTGCGCATTACTCATGAAAAGGTCAAAAACGGGACTTTTTTTCTACTTTTGTCGGACTTTTGTTTCTTTGTATTTCTCATCAAATCGCAAAATACTTTTATGAGAATGACAAGCAGAGAATGCGAAATCGTATACATTCTAATCACCTTCAAAAGAACAAACGCCAAATGCGTGGTGGATCAAATTCGCTCCCTCGGTGAGTAACTTTTAAAGCAACGGATTTGTGCGTGGGCAGATAGCTGTCCCTCTCACAACGCACATGCCTGGGTGGGGAATATATTTACGGTTATGTGTCCCGACAGTCCGCGCGGGAACAGCCACACTGCCTACCCTCCGGCGCTTGCCATCGCAGTCAACGCTTTCCCGAGCCACCAATCCCACCGTCAAATGTGTTTACGAAAACACACCTTCGTTCAAACCGGTAAACCGCTAAAACTTGCGTCTACCACTTAGCCGATGCATTTAGTTTCCGATGCTCGCGACAACGCCCACCTCATTGAATGTCACGTGCCTTGTGTACCCTCACCCCTGCACCAGCTTTTATGTCTATGCTTCTTTTTGGTTTCGTCTTCGAGCCTCATAGAATCAGACTCGAGCGAAGTGCCTTCAATTCGAGAGCCAGTTATCCGCTGGGTCATTTTCTCTTTTCTTTTTCAATGGAGCAACACACACAGCTTTTCCCATGTGTTCGAATAAAAGTCTTTGTTGCTTCGTATTTCTCACGCTCGGTAATTGGAAAGCGTTACCTTTTACTTCAAACTATGAGTTGCGCGTCCAATGGTAGATCCCTGATCATTATGTGGTCTTCTGTTGCGACAATTCCTTCGTCATCGCTGAGATATTCGTCTGCCGGGTAATCTTCACGTCGTAATGGTTGAAGCGGTGACGTTGGCGGGTGGTGATCTGAGCCGCAGCTAGAGCCTGCCTCTTCTTTCGCAGTTCGGCATTTCGTGTGCCCTTTCAACCTCTTGCGAGGAATGCTTCCGGTCGCACCAACGTTTCATGCCTGCAATTGAAACAGACACTTCAGGGCCATCAGGGTAGAGGCAACGCGGATATACAGAAACGTGTCCCGTAGGATGATTGTGCCCTCTCGCTGCAATCTTATGGATCTTTTCCCGCTGACGCCGTCATCTTCTATTCCCTCTTACGGCTCGGAGGAATTGGAATCTTTTTTTGTTAGTTCCCCATGTACGTTAATGTCACAACCAAGCTTTGCTGCTCAAGGTGGCACTTTGCTCATTCGCGTGTCGAAATTACTCATGTCGGTCTCCACTGCGGCGATGGTATCCTGCCACTGCAATCGTCTGATTTCACTTCGCTTGGGTTTCTTGTGCTCTATCGCTTTCTTCTTCGTCCATGTAATTCTTACACATACGTCTTGAGCGTAAACGTGCTTTGCTGATTTTGTAATAAGCTTGCCCAAAATACTCCTGCTGGTGGGCCACAATGCATTCACTATAGGTCTGTCTTTCATTAGCCAAAGCAAGGATATCAGCCATGGTGTAGAGGTACATGCTCGACTAGCACTGCGTAGGCGCCAGGTTCCTTAATAAAGAAAATACTGGTTTGGTACATTAAAAGAGTCAAACCCTGCCGTAACCGGCATGTAGTAAGTGAAACGATCCTGGCCAATCCCCCAAGTGGGTATGCGCCACAAACTGCACAGGAGGTCGCCTGGTTCTTGCTGCGGCAGGAAACTAAACATCCCCCTCGCGAGGGGCACGATCAAATGCAGAGCATTTCCGGGGGCGCACGACGTTAAGTAGTTTGCGTTACGTTAATGTTGTTGCACTTGTTGCTGTTGGTTGTTGTATTGTAATTAAATGAGGAGACGTAATTACGTGGTCACGTGACATCATTTATTAGCAGGTGGGTATGACATCATTTATTAGCAGGTGGGTATGATTATTGTGGCGCAGTGGGAAGAGCACCATGTACCTCGCGTTCCGCCCACAGGTAGTGAATGCGTTGTATCAGCAGCTTCTTGACGTAGTTGGAATGAGTCAAGGATATCAGGCCCGTTCGTAGCCCTCCATTCTGTGTCGGCTTTTGTGGCGCAGTGGGTAGAGCACCGTGTACCTTGCGTTCCGCCCGCAGGGTCGTGGGATCGAAACCTGGCGCCGGTAAGTATTATTTTTTTTATATAGTGTAGGGGGAGGGGTGCGGACGACGATGGACAACTGGAACGGGTGACATCGTGAGTTAAAAAAATGCTCTGCATTTAAAAGAATTGGGCGCCTGGTGCCAAATCGTACTCAATTTGCCTCCCCTCCCCCCAAAAAAATATATCGGCTGCCGTGTGCGCGGTGCGTGTTTGTATCCCAGGCCAAAATTGACCATTTTTTTCAGTTACGTTAGTCCTTTCCCCGCCGTCAGCTAGTGTTCGAACCATCGGTGCTCTGCAACGTCGCACCTTTGCAGATCACAAATTTAATACGTTCGCATAAAAACTGCAATGGTGCTTTTGACATTGAAGCGAAATGAATGCATCTATTAAGTTCGTGACATGCCAGCGTTGCTCCTTCGCCGGGCGTCCGCCACAGTGCCTGAGCTGTCAGGCCATGCCGTCGAAACAAAGTGGGCTGTCCGAAGCAGCGCAAACATAACGCAAAAGAATACCACTGTAACTTGCCAGCAGCGCAAACCTAGAACAGCCCTGTAACGCTAACCGGGAAACGCTGACCCGAGAAAAGTCACTTCCCTGTCACGTCCAGGCAGGAACTGCTTATTTTCTGGGGTCGGATGGACCTTGAGAGGCAAAACAGCCTGCCTCCGGAGCTTGACGACCTGGGTGTAATCAGTGTACCTGACATCAGAAAAAGATGTACGGTAAACAATATTATCTCTCTGCAGATTGTTTTCGGGAATATTGACAGAAAAGGTAAAAAATAACCGAAGGATTTAGTGGTCTGCATATGTATTTCTGTGTGCGTACACCACTGACCTGTGTCTGCATTTTGTCCGTCTCTGAGTTTTGTAAAATAATACGACGACGAAGAAAAAGTGGTTGTTATGAATAAGTGATAGGGGGACACGTGGTAAAACATCTCATTCAGGTTCAATCTTACGTGTCGACACTACACCCCGTCTTTTGCTGGTTTTAGTGTCCCCCCTGTAACGCTCGCTCTGTAAAGTTCTTTGGGACCTGCAGGTAGGTGAATAAATAAATAAATAAATAAATAAATAAGTAAATAAATAAATAACCAAACTTAACTACAGAATGTGGACACGTCGGTCGGCTTGGGGAATAAAGGAACGAATTAATAAATAATCATGATGCCGTGGCGTCTGTAACTGCGCAAACGCGTGGAGAGGCACGTGTGCTAGCCTGCGTGTGTTTGTGCATGTGGGTATGTTGGCAAGATCTCTCTCTCTCTCTCTCTCTCTCTCTCTCTCTCTCTCTCTCTCTCTTAAAATAGGAAAACAGGCAAATATGTTATGACAGCACGCTGACTGAAATAGTGGAAATCGACTAGCACTAGCTCTTCCTGACCCGATATACTATAATTACACAAAAATAAAAAAGGGTGCGCCCTTTCTAAGCATCTTTCCTCCCGTTTGCACCAAGAACAATTCTGTCGTGGTTGAAACACAGATTGCTTTATTTCTGAGTTTCAACCGACCACTTGGGGTATAGTGCTCAAGAGGTAAGGTTTGTCTTCAACAAGCATCCGTACTGGCTAGAAGCCGCTTAAAAAACGTTCAGGTGCCTGTACGAACCAATGGCTGTTTGGACTCAATTTGGATTTTTCTGCCTGAGATAGTCGGCAGAAAATAGCCACAGTGTCGCATCGGGACCGATTTCCTTTTGAAATTTTGTTATTTGTTGCATAACGTAGAATTTATTTGACCCGGGATAACATTGTAGGGCACTTTTTGATGTGAAAAGAAACGTGAGACAGAACTATTACACCTCTCCCTTCGGAAATCCATCAACCTGTAACAAACTGCAGCCATCGGAATCAGGGCTTGACTCGGGCGACGTTTAAGAACTTTTGTCACTTGCTAATTACGTGCTTTTGGGGAAAATGCAGTTTATTTTTATATTTCACTAGACAGACGCATTACTAAAAAATCAGCAACGTTGCATTATTTTTACTTTCTGTACAAATTTTTCATTCTCCATTTGTATCGGTGAAACGCGATATGCTTTTTTGGTTGTGACGGGTGAAGAATGTGAAATACTAAACGCACGCCTACCTGAGAGCAGAGAAAGGCGACAACCGTACGGAAGCTTATATTCGCCCGCACATTGATCCTAAGACGCACACAGGAACGATTTTGTGCTGGGGAAGCTGCCACTCGACGGACGCGCATGGCAAGGTTGGGATTGGATTTCCATGTCCCCCGTCGCGCGTCCCATCCTCCTGCGAACACCAACTCTCCCGCCCTTCCGGCGCCTCTCTTCGCACACAATGCTCTTTGGACCCTCTCATCTCGCAAGAAAATATGTTTATGAAACACCAACTTCGTTCCCATCACTAAGTTAGCAAAATTTCCATCGCCAGCAACCTCCCCCAATACCTGCATTGATTTTCTCCTGTTCGGGGCAAGGCCAACACCCGCGTTTCTAAAACTTCCAAATGCTTTTGACATGCCAACAAAACTAACCCAGGAGGTGAACTTCCGGCAGGCGACCGTCGATCTTTTTTCGGGTTGCGTCCGCTACTCTGGTCGAGCAGGTAGGTCGCACTGTCGCAACAAGGCGCTTCGCCTGATGGCACAAATAATGCACACAAAGAAACTGTTGTAATTTTGAAGTAGCGCCAATCTTCGAGCGTGATTTGAGTAAGATGAAATGCATCAAATGACAGGAGCGGTTAACGGGAAAAAGGCATCAAGCTGTCACGTCTAAGCAGGAACTGCGTATTTCCTAAGAGAAGCACTCGGAAAAGCCGAAGGTGCTTGCGCCGTAGTCTTGGGTTGCCGCTGTAATTAGTACACATCACAGCAGAAAACTCTGTAAAAATAATTTTGTTGTCCAACTTTTTTTTAGTGCGTAGAATTCTTTGCCGAGGAAACTCCGCCGCCTCCCCCCTTCCATAGAGGACCGTGTGACGTCCTACATTTGCACAAAAATATATATTTGGCCATAGTAACATGTTTATAACTTACGTAAGAGTAGATGGGGAAACTTATTCGAAGGGAATTTCGAAAAGCTAAAAAGGTTAACAAATGAACTCGGGAAATCAAAATTATGCATCTGAAACATTTCTCTGAGAAAGCAGATACTAGATTTTTAAAAAGGGTCCGGAAAAGAAAATGAGAAACCCGATTAAAAAATAGCGAGAACATCCATAATCGTCATGAGTAAAAGCAATCAAAAGCAACCAGCTTTAATAAAGTAACCTAAATGCAATAAAATTAAGTCTTGTCGGCTAACGTAACGTAGGACGTACGAAAAACTCATGAGAAACACGATAACGACCCATTACATTATTATGACATTGACATTGAGTGCAAAGAGCAAGAGCATCGCACAAAAATGCAGCAATATTTGCTGTCGAAGGGAAAGTTCCTGCAAAGCCGCTTTAAAGGTAATAGACCACGACTGTTTTTTTTTTTGTCAGACCCTCATCTTCTTTGAATAACTACGAATATTTCATTTTTCTTCGTCCATACTCGACCCAAATTCGTGAGAGCATGTTATTATTTTTCTTCGAAATGTGAAGCGTTCCTTTCTCAAGAAAATATGTGGGATCAAACTGCACAGTATTTTTTTTTCTTTGAAAGGGGATGTACTGAGCGATTCTGTGTCGCGTATCTGTTCTAAGTTGAGAGCTCTGCATTTCTTTTAAAAAGGCACTACCCTGTCATCATATTGTAGGTTTTCAACCAATACAATTGGTTTTTGTTTGCAAAACGAACATCGTTTCCATGACAGCGCGTCTTGTTCTTCCCCATATCAGCCCAGAATAATTCAGAGTAACAGTAAGAAAAAATGGAGTAAAAGAAAGACAACACACAGATTAGAAAAATAGAAAGAAAACACTAGTAGAAGAGAAAGAAAAACTAAGAGAGCTAAAAAAACACTCTAAAGAGCAATGTGGAAAGTGAACAACCAGTGAAAAAAGGTGTGACAAACTGAAGGAGAAGCTTATGAAAGCTGGTAAAAGCAATAAAGCCTGACAGATGGTAAGGGCGCGAGATTAATAAGTACGACACGAAACCAGTCAGACTGCGGGCACCTTCTCTCGCCCCCCTCCCCGCCCATTTTCACGGGTGATTGGGCGTAGCCGGTTGGGGGAGGGTGGGGGGAATAGGGTTGTGGGCATCCTCTCCAGCGGCATGGGGACGTGCGTGCTAGCGCCCTCGCTGGCAATGCGTGGCACGCACGCGTACCCGCAGTAGCACAGGACTTGCGAACGAGGATGCGTAAGGACGGTGTTAATGGAGAACGACCGAAGCGAGACCGAAGCCATGGCTGCCCGTTACGGGGACGATAACTTTACTCGCACGGTAAATCCACGATGATGATCATGACTGGCGCATAGCCAGCGGGAGATTTAACATCCTCCCGCGCGCGCAACGTTCGTGTCTGCCTCTCTAGAAGCGCGCTACTGTACTTGCTGGCCAGTCGACAACTTCTCCAGCTGGAACCACGACCGCGTATCGGCCAACTTACAATTCATAGCCCTCTAGTACATGTCTTTCCGGATGATGTAGGCGCAGAGAGTCTCACAGCTAATCGGAAAGCTTGAGCGTCTGTGGGCTCTGGTCACTACACGCTGATGCCTCGCTTTGACACTTCTTGAACATCTCCGCTTGGTCACTACGCGCTCACTTTGACACTTCTTGAACATATCCGTCCTCCGACGCAGCTTGAACAAGCGAATCTGGTTCTTTGGAGCATCACAACTCTGAAACTTTGCACTGCGGCATGGCGAACACCCGGCTTTGAAATTTTACCATCCTCTCAGGCCTGCGAGATAGTTCATGGTGAGTAAACAACAGGTCCACAAACCTAATTATCGGTCCAGAAGGTCATTCCTTGTACAGCTGCCGGCAAACGCTGTCCCTTTTCGTCTCCAGCGGTGCTTGCGCCGCCTTGCCGCCTTAAGTATTGTAGCCTGGCCCCGAAAAGGCGAAGCGGATGTCCACCAAACTCTGCGCCTAGCGTCCTGAAAGGTGTGATGTCTTGCAGCATTGCAGCCATTGCCGGGAAGCTGTTGTCGGGTAACTGTAAATGTCTCGGTGTGACGGTAGCTCGTGTGCAGCGAGTCCAGCCCCGTCCTTACGACGGTCTTCCACCGACCTCGGATCGGCCTTTCGGTAGTTTCTGGTCTCGACGAGTTTCTTTTCGTGCTCGATCTCAGCTCACTGTACAGTTCTGGTTGTTCTCGACCAGGTCTCGCTGTCTCATGGCATAGCACAGAAGCGGTGAGCAAGGGTTGCTCAGCTTTTCCAACATCAGTGAAATGCAACGACTCAGTTTGGCACTTGGGTACAACCGACCACACTACTTCGTCGCTGAGAGCTGTTCGGCTTTCAATAACTTCTGCTAAGCATTCGCCTTTCGTTAAGTCTGAACAGAAGACATGGTCGAACTCACCCGGAGGAGGCAATGTCGTCTCTCGTTCTGTATGGAGCAAGAAGCTCTTCTCCGCGTCGCACGTCGCATTGGACGGAACTGGATCTGCTTGCATCTCGGCCCTATAGCAGTTGTAGTCCAACGAACGTCCTGGTCTCTTGCTATCAGAAGTCGACATTGCAGACAGCGTGCTAGACGTGAACATCGACGTATCTGGCTTCTGCACGCTGTCAGTATCGGGAACGTCCAGGTGGCTGTGGACCGTCGCGATCAACTTCGGCGGAACTACTCGCGAGGTCGACGTACGCGAGCCGACGTGGGAAGGGTCGTCTTGATAGGGTGAGGTGCCCTTGCCGGTACATTTCATGCCGGGTGCCCGCAAGTCGCTCAAGGTCGATCGCAACTGACTGAGGGCCCCACATATCCTTTCCTGATATTGCATTACGTCGTAAAAATCATGTTCAAACTCGTCTCCTTCGAGAAGCTCACCTATCGCCTCGTTCAGCTTGTTAAGTTCGGTGTCTTTCCGATCGAGCTCGTTGATTGCCTCAAGCAAGTTCAACGCAGATGGTGAAGAAGCTTGCCGCAGCTGGGTCGCTGCCTTTAGCAGCCTCGTAACAGCAGTGCGAAGAACCTTCCTCAACGAACGCAGGGCGTCCAGGTCGTCACCAGCTTGGTACTCGGGGGACGTGCAGCTGATCCCAAGCGTGGTACCCTGGACGTGACGGTGCGTATCTGCGTCCCGTTGAAGGTTCCCGTCGGTCGTAAGTAGGCGGGCACGGCCAGGCATGGCGACCTCCGGCTGAGGGCGGGGCAACGGCGGTCAACAGAAGTCAAATCACGGGGTTCTACGAACCTCAAGCCGGAGGGGACGTCACATGGTCTCCTTCGCCGCACGCACGTGTTCATTCTCCCGGGTTTCGGCACCAAAATGTTAATGGAGAACGACCGAAGCGAGACCGAAGCCATGGCTGCCCGTTACGGGGACGATAACTTTACTCGCATGGTAAATCCACGATGATGATCATGACTGGCGCATAGCCAGCGGGAGATTTAACAGGCGGACCATCACTGGTACTACGGTAGATTCCCCCTTTCCACCTAGCGGGGTTCGGACGCACACGCTTTTTCGGCGGGGAGACTTATGAAAAAATCTTTCAATGTATGTCGGATCGTATGTCCCTTCTCCCACCGCCAGGATGACCGATATTCGAGTATTAAATATAGGCATATTAAGTTTTTTTTGGTAAGGTGACACGCCTTCCTCCCGCTACAAAGGGGATACCAATAGAAAGCATCATCATCACCGTAATCATCATCATCATCGGCGCCGCTGGGACTGTGCTCCCAGAATGCGTCGATATTGGGTGTCGGGGTCCACTGTCCCCTTGGCTTCGGAGGCAGATGTCTGAGTCCCTACAGCTGAGGGAGTGAACGAAGCGTTTGTGTCCACCGTGAGAGGCGGTTGGTGTGTAGCCTGGTAGATTATCGCCTTTTACTTGGCACTGAAGCTATAACTTTGCTGCCGAACTGCGGAGTCTTTCCGCTGAGCGTGAGCGTGGATAGTGGTATGGCTTGATAGTTCTTGCTCTAGCGTAGCTAGTCGGAGTCATCTGTAGTGCTGTACGCTAGTTCAGAAGACATAGGGAAAATGTAGAGAGATTAATAGGGAGCGCGAGACAGAAAAAAAAGACAGATCAATCACCTTGCGCTCGTCTTCATGGCTCCCATCCGTTGTTGCTAACAGGCAATCAACGACGCACAGTCAAAACACTGCCGTCTCTCATAGCATTGGCCCTAAAACAGCGAAATAATTTAGAAACAAGAAATGAAGTACATCAATTGTGAACTTTCAAAAATTATCCTCTCGCATTTTCTTCGCTCACTTCGGTGCTTTAAGCTTTGGCACCCAAGCAATTTGATTGACACTCTACAGCCAGGCTCTGGATGTTACATTACATGTTTTAATTTCTCTCAAACAACTAGGGCCTTTTGGGTGGATGCGTTTTCCCATTAAAATTATTTTCATTTTCAGAGCAAATGTGACAGGTTTGCATACTACGTGCTTCCTACGTCTTTGTACCACAGACCAGACGTTCTTCTTCCGCTTTTTATATCACGTCAATAATAGATGACGTAAAGGCTGTGAGTACGGGTTTTGGGGGGCGTTTTTTCCGTCTCCTCCGAGTCCTGCCTCGCTAAATAACCCCGTGTATTTCTTGAAGTTTCCTCCCAACTAGCGACGGCAACCTGGAAATCCGTTCATGTAACTTCTGAAAGCTTTCTGGGCGTAATTTAGCCGTCGTATCCGGAAGCTTCCGAAGTAGTGTTGTCCAGTTCCGCTCCCAAGACAACTCATCTGCTTTGGCTGAAAATACTGCCAACCTTAAGCGCTGCCGCCATTTCCTCGGCCGCACCACGTTCAGTCCGCCACTCGGTCCGGCCCAAAATGCTAAGCGCATCAGCCTTCCAACGCGACCAAGCTTCCAGACGAGGCTTCCGGAGTTCGCGAAAGTGGATTTCTTTTTCATAAGGGGTGAGAGACAGGTGACACACTAACTTCTTTCCGTATGACTTCTCACAAACTTCTCACGTAGGCTACAGCTGCCGCATAAAACCACCTCTGCAAGCAGGCTAAACTTCAATTTAAAGCTGACCTTTCCTCTACTTCCCCCTTCTTTCCCTGGCTCACTCACTCCCTTTCCACCCATCTTACCCGGTCGCGAGAATTGCTCACTTGGAGGGCACGTAAAGCTCTCGCGGAGTCGCACGGCGTATGCTAATCGTCTCGCTCACTAACGAGCTTTGGGAATGGCAGACGCGGAAAATGCCTCTGCACTGACTCACAGAGTCTCGCAGTGAAGTCCTTATACAAGCTATCACTGCTGGTCATCCACTGGCGGAAAACTCAGGCGCTGCTTTTCAAGCTCGATTTTTAAAAAGCAAAGCTTTCAGCTTCTCCCTGACGTCGTCTGTAGTCCACCTGAAAGGCACTGTCGGAAAGCCAACTTTCTGTGACAATGGTAGGGATGATTGTGGGTGAAATCGAGAAAATTTAAAACTCTTCTCGCGGTGGGAATCGAACCTCGGTCCCTCGCGTTATGAAGCCTTTGTCTACTCGGTTGCACCCTGTCGTCATGGCTGGAGCAGTTCGGATTTAGCGACGGGTGCACGGACGTGCAAAATTAGACAGAAAATGCCCCCCCTTAGTCTAACGATGACAATGGTTGAACGCTAGGGACAGCGACGGAATCGCCGTATCAGTGGAGCCGTAGGGAGTGCAATCGCAGTGGAGTAAATCGCCCTGATAAGAAACAGGTATTCGCATATAGAGCACCCAGCCTGACGTCGTACTCTCGATCTTCTGGGTTTGTTTGTTTGGTGTTGGACTTGTAATTTTGAAAAGCTAAAGCTTCGCGTTAATCCATCGTTGTTTTTTCGACAGAGCGGTAGTTGATTTTTTTAACTTGAATGCGCCCCTTCGCGGGCTACTGCAACATTTGTCGCATCTCGATCGCATTAATTTTCACAGAGACTCTGATGTACTTGGTCACTGGCACAACGAACCTGACAACAGATTATGCCAGGTGCTTGTAAACAAATACGTAATACATAACCAACGCCGCCTGTATTAACAGCTGACGCGTCGCGCGCTTTTCAATGGGAAGGGTAGGGACGCTTAGTTCAGGCACTGATCCGCTATGTGGCGCGTGCCGGCGGACATCTCGCCTTACGCACTGCTCGCGAGTCGCGAACCTGCACCCACTTCTACGACGTGTGTCTGTCAGCTTGCTGTTGGGCTCAAGAGCCGTTTCGCTTTCTTAGCCGTGACGGGGCGCTAGTTCTGTGCGAACTGGGATCTCGTTCAACGTGTCGCTCGCTTCATACTGCTTCATTTTCCAGACGGAGGCGGACTGAATAGTCTAAGAACTACTGATGTCGGGTAGACATATAGCTAACAGAAAACGATATTTTCGGGTGGAGCCATTATTTTACTGACATTTTTCTTTCTAGTATTTGAAAAAAATTGCGTTTTTTCAGGCGCTCACTTCTACGATACTTTCCAATAATATCACGTGCTTGTAAAATTCAGATAATTATAGGCAAAGGATAAGCAGTGCGATCCCGCCACGTGTCTGCGCTTCTACAGTAAGTCAATTTAGAAGTGCGTACAGCGGAGTGCGAACGGTCCCTGCTAGAGGGGGATGCCCCACTCCGAAATTTCAGGCCTGATTAGTGCCGGCATCCTCGGCAGCGCATTCGTAAGGAAGTTTTATCAGTGACAGCAGACAGGCATGGTGAAAAAACTGAACGCTAAACAAGCTTTACTATTTTGCATAGTTTCAAGAAGCGGCGCTGGCTGGCGACACGAAGCACTGGAAGGACGGAACAGATGAGAGCAACAGGAGAGTGGCTGTTTGGCCATTTTTCGCTCACGCGTTAGGCATGATACAGGCCGTTGAATAACTCAGCTTTCCGTTTTAGAGGAGCTTAAAGGGTCCCTGCAACACTTTCGATATCCGCTCTCACTCTTTTTTTTTTTGCGTCTGGAACCATTGCGAAAGCTATAATTATCGCCAGCACGGAGCTGCACTGCGTGATTTGATAGCCTTCCATTTCTGTTTTGTTTGTGTTGCTTTTTTCAAGTTGCTATCAAAAAGCGTTCATTGCTGAAACTGAAGAAAAACCGGCCAACAGACGCTACATGGCCTTAGTGACGTAATTCCAGCCGTCGAAAAACATCAAGACCGGAAAGAAAGAAAAATCTCTTGAGCGAGATTACAAGTTATCTCATGGGCATAGATCAGTAATTTTTGGCTGAGATACTTTGCGACCCCCTAACCCAAGTACTGGGTGTGTTGAGTGACTACGCTCTGCAAGCATTCAAGATTTAAAAAAAAAATTGAAGAAAGTGTTGCAGGGTCCCTTTATGTATATAGGAAAGTATTGATTCGTCACGGTTTTGCATCTTCCTGGTGGTAAAAAATACCCGGCCCACCTCCACTAACGTGAAAAATGGGGAGGAGCGAAGCATGCAGTGGATAATGTATTCAAAGATTGTAAGTCTCTCTCTTGCCAGACAACGTGCTGTGATTGGGCGCCGGAGAAGCACCGCTGGGAGGAGCAATCGCACGCTTGCTGAGGCGGTGGCGCCCTCTCTTGCGTTGAACCGGACTATAGCAATTTGCATGCCCCATCTTCCCCAGTTGGACGAATGGCAGAGGTCAACGCGAGCTCAGTGCGATGCCCGCGCCTCGGTCTGGGGGCTCCCCGTACAGAAAAAAAAAATAATAGCCGATACAAAGCCCCGCTGTGCTAAATACTACACGGCTCGCCTAAAACATACAAAGTGCGTGTATCACTTCACAACTCTATCACACCACTCACTACACACACAGTTCGCTCTCCAGTTCTCCACAGTTCACTAGTACACGCACTGCTAGGGCTATTATTACACCGAAAGATCACTGTAGATCACATCCTCGACAGTTTACGACAACACGTCACCATCAATACAAAAGTCATCAATAGGGTAGAATAGAGACTTTTTGAAAGAGTAAATTTATTATCAAAAAATCCTGGTATTAATGATACAACGTAACAACCAGAAACAATTAAACAAGTGCAGCACCGGTTCCTACAAAACAAATAGAGCGCGAAGGCTGCAAGTAACAGACACAGAAACACATAAACAGCTTCAAGTTGATTGTAGACAAAAGACTAACATACAAACAATTTAGAGTTGCTTACAACCAAAAGATTAACATGTGAGGTAAATACTGATACAAAACATTCGCTTCAAGAATGCAGCACTATACAGAACAGGTTTGGTTTTATGTCACAACGGGTACTGTACCGCACTAACACACAATTCTAACACCAAAATTACTTATTTGTTTGTTCACCACATGGAACGCGGCCCCGGCATCACGTAAGTATGCCTCTCCTTGCTTCGACCGACCACCCGACCCGATCAGGCCTAGCGCCGAGAGCCGGTGGGTGTAACATAAACTAAAACCTGTCTACAAACAGCTTCTTCTTGTGCTTGGCGATTGCTGAAGCGGACAGGGAACGTTCCACAAATCTTTAAATTGTGTTAGTTTATTTTGAACCGGTTTTGAACCAGGCACTGGAAAAGTAGTGTCCCGGTGTTTTAGTACTGTGACTACATGAGACGGCAACGACAGGAGACGCTGACAGCCCGAGCCCCTAGGTGCTTCGCCCCTAAAAGCGCTACAGGAGCAGGCAATATTGAGTAACATGGATGAAGATGGCTGTAGAAGCACTTGTGTGCGTTGGTAATTCATTACAAAATTTTTCACCCGAATAGGATGAAAGAAAAAACCAAAACTCGGGTTCGTTGACTTTCAACCATCTTTATTTGAGGAACCCTGAGAAGAGTGAACACAAAAAAGAGTGAGGACAGCTAAGCACTAATTATAGGTGAATGCGAACGTCTGGGCGTATCGGTTCCGTCTCCCGTTGTCGAAGGGCTTCGTAATCTTGCAATTAAGACGTTTTTCTTCGCGTCTGTACTTTTTTCCACGTGCGTATCTATACACCGATTCATCCTCGAAGCCGTTTTATTTTTATTCGCGGTTGTTGTCGTTATTCCTAACACAAATTTTTAACAATTTTTGTTTGGCGCTCTTTGCCCCTCGCTGGCTTTGCGCCAGAAAACCAGCACTCATCATGGTCATCATCATAACCATCATCACGCTTTTCTCCGCGATCCTCATTCACGCTTTCGAATGGCTTCCATCTGTCTTGTTATGACTTCTCGCTGATTGTACCTGCCCAGTGTAATGTTGACGACGATAGTGAATTTACCTTTTTGTGCTTTGCCTCATTCGGCGGCATTCTTCTGCTCTGTCCATCTGCGTTGTGCTTGTATGGACGACCACCTGCTGCTACTGACGCGGTGTGGCAGTACCTCGTACCACGGCACTCTTTCGAAGGTTTCCAGGACATCCCAGTGGCACGAAAAACAGCGCTAACACGGTCCTACAGCGCCTGACGAAAATGTGGAACGCATCCTTCGTAACATCCGGCGTCTCTCTAACAAATATTGAGGAGCAACTGAAGCAGCCATGCTGGCGTTAGCCAGGGACGTCACAGTGACCACGTGACCACAGTGAGAGGGACGTCACAGGGACGTCACGCGGCGCTGGCTTATGACCTTAATAAAACTCACAAGGAGACAATACAGGTGCTATATAGGGCCACTCTGCGTGGGATCAGCCGATTGCCTCGACCAGCCCCCCTCCACAGTTTGGAGTACTCTGTTCCTCTTCCACGTATATTAGCAATCATTGAAGAGGTCAAAGCACGGGCATCCTTCAAGTGGCCGCTGACCCACCAGGGGCTCTTTCTCATTGCATGGGATGAACACAAAAGCCACACAACATGCACATACCCAGTGCACATCGCACCTTCGACACGACCAGACTGCATCACAGCACCGAAACCGCACCACATCGGACGCATAAAACGCTCAGATACGTAGACAACGCATTCTGCAGATGCAATCGGCGCAGCAGGACAGCGCAGTCGATATATGCACTGATGCCAGCGCGACGCCTCAGTGTGGTCGTTGCGTGCAAGAGCCAGTGGGAGACACTGCTGTCCAGCCCCTGCCTCTCGCACCAGCTCCTGCTCACCGAGAAGGTAGCCGGTGCTAAGACAGCTCATGGATTCCTGTGAAGAGGGAGCCACTCCTACAAGAACACCGTAAATGCTCTCACAATAAACGTTTTCTCTCCCCCCCCCCGAAATCTCTGTTTTGTTGGAATATCGCACAGGGATGGATCCCACCTTAGCAAGTTTCAAAACATAACTGCACTCTTTGAACGCCGCTGTATCATCACCAGCTTCGCTTCTACTCATTACGGACTCTGACGAGGCCATACAGGCACTTGTTCCTATACGCCTCGAGCTCCGCGATCGCGGCGCAGCCTGCCGCCGCTTCTCCGCGGTGTTTACGGGATTTGCGCTGCCTGGCTAATTGGGGCTCGTGCAGTGTTTTGGTTCTGTTTCGCTTCTTTTGGCATTTCCCCGCTCTAAAAACTTGTGATGGTGACGTCTATAAACAAAGAGTACGTTTAGGTCACTCAAAAACCATCTGCGTCTTCGTGGAGTCCTCGAACGCGAACAAGAGCTACCCGGGGCGCGGCTCTGCGCGCTTCATCGCCGCCCTTCCGGGCGTCGGCGATGTCTGCAGCCTATCACCACTGTGTCCTCCGAATACGACAAGCACAAGTGAATTCCACTGTCGCCTCGTTTAGACCTGATACTGGCGCAGTGAGAGGTTGGTTTCGTTTTGCAGCACGGACAACGAATGCGGCTTCGTTTCGAATATATATATCGTCGCAGAAAAATCTGTTTCGGGGATGTGATTGCCCAATCCCGGACAATAACATGACTTTTATAAGAATACGTCAATTATATTACAATGCTGTGATTCATTAAATATGTGCCCACTCACGCTTTAGAGCAAGAACCAAGGAAAGTTAACGAAACCACGAAAAATAAATGCTGTGCAAGTCCGAAAGAAACGAAATATATCTCGCGGGAATGAAACAAAAAACCACTGCAGCGTCTGATATGCTAGAGACGTTTGCCTAAACTTAAGCCAGGTAGGACTCACCAGACCAAGTAGACGCGAAATGCACTGCTATTTCGCGAGACATCGGGGGGTAGGGGAGGGGGACGCTGTGTACAAATGCGGAGCGAAATCACGCAATGAACGTTTTACTAATCACACGCACAAATCTCACGTTCACTTTCCTTTTATTTTTCGACTTCAACGAACAACTGATCGTTCCGTGGACGCATTTTTGGAAGTATACACTGCAGGGTAGGCAGTGCACAGGCGATGAAAGCTTGTGTCGAAGGAAGAGTGTGGTATCTGATAACGCCCTCTGATTTCAGTTTGAGCTTTATTAGGGGCGAAGCTCCTTAAGTCATGGGTCTGTCCATTCCTTGTGTCTCGTGGTACGTGACCGCCTCATGCTTTCGGAGATGTCGCAAAGTGGGCCGCGTTGCACGCGCAAGAACCGGCTGCAACCGGCAGCGCAAACTCGGCACCGGGAGCGCGAGCTTGTCTGTGTTCGCCAACGGAGGCGCGAGCGCACGTGCACTGCGAGGGGGAGATCACGCAAGAGATCACGCCACGAACGCAGGCAGTCGTTCTCGGAGATCGAACGAGACGCAAGGACCTTTGCTCGTTTCCTCTCGTCTTGTTCGGGCACAAGTTCGCCCTAAATAAAAGTTCTTTCTTTACCGTTGTGTCCCATCCTACGTGACAAATTGTGGTAAGGTGCGGGGTAGTCCTCGATGGCGCGGGGTCTTTCACCAGGTCTGGGCCTGGGAGCATTGACTCCGAAAATAAAAGTTTATTTGTACAATGTACGCACACAGTCTTACGTCTTTCTTAATGATGTAATGGGCGAACTTTCACGGGAGAGTTACGGTTACCGATGATCTCCCCCTCTGGAGCTTTGCCCCACTTATCATCATTCATTCCTTGGATATGGCGTGATTTTCTGCAGGCTCCCTGTGCCATATGACGATGTTTCGAAGAAGCATTTAGTCGCGGACGCGGATTATATTCTAAGCCCATCTCCGCGCTGCTCGCGGAGGATATATGCAGCAGATGAATGTCTACGGGCGCTCACCTGCGGGCACAAGATCGTCTGCGGGCACAACACGACTCTTCGTCGTGTGCTGGATCCCCGAGTATAATTCTGCATTATCCATCGTACTTTCGTGGAATGTTCGCGGAATTAAGACACACATGCTTGTAAATGGTGGTGACCAACATATGAGGTATGATGTTAGCAAACGTAACTGGCGTGTTGTCAGGTATGAGTGATCCGCTAGATTATGTAAGCTCACAAAACCGATTTACATCGTAGTGTATAGCCGTAGCATGAACATCTGAGGAAACGCTGGTTACGGAGACACTGTTAGTAAATTTGATTGATTGTCGCGTTTAACGCGCCGACGCAACGCAGGCGATGAGGCGCGCCGTAGTGGAGGGCTCCGGATTAATTTTGACTACCTGGGGATCTTTAGCGAGCGCCGAAATCTCGTACACACGGGCGCTTTTGCTTTTCGCCTCCATCAGTAACACTGGGAGTAAATTTCAGGGCAGTGTAACGTATACAATCAGCTCCATGCATGCGCCGATTCCGCGACGCTGGTCTGTGACACACACCCGGCGCTTATGCAGGCTGAATGTACCGCACTAGGATCGCGTCAGAAACAATGACACTCTCTTAAACACACCCCGTTTACGAACAGAGTGACTTCTTCACGTAAACATGGATTTCCAACGCCCACAAACGGTAAATTTCAGTCGTGAACGTGCCGCAAAAGCAGCGGCGTCAGTGGAGAGCCCATGGAGGAAACCTTTTCTTTCCTCCATGGGAGAGCCGGACGGAGACTCCCGCGGCTGCTTTCGAAACGAGCCGCTAGGTGGATTTCAGTGGCGCCCCTACAGGCAGCGCTCCAGGCGTATACCACCACTAACCCCATTGCACATGAAATTCGCTACCAAGTGCAAATACTTCAACAGATTACCCATATCATTGTCCGCTTTCACTGGGAACCTGGTTACGAGCCTAAGTCGACTGGTAACCAGGCGACACATTAACTCAACTCCACCGGTCACTGCTGAGGAACTGTCTCGTTCGCCTACCCCACCTCCGTCGTCGCGGACCCGTCGCTGCAAAGTGTACAGACTCAAGCGATTAAAATTTTTTTCTCGTAAAGGCTAACTAACTAACCTTCCGCACTTACCCAGTAGTGGCTACATCTTTATCAACAAATTTATCACGCGCACTGCCTTTACACGAGAAACAATTCGTAAATGGCACACGCCTCACCTTCCTCCGCGATTCCCTCATTATCAATCAAGCCTCTCAGCCGAATCCTACCACTTCTAAACATGCCCAACCTTCAATCGCAACGTACTTTCACCGCCCCGCGTCCTCAACCCGACCCAACTCTACTAGACACGCCCTTCATCATCTTCTGTCTGGTTGTGTCCACTGCCGGACGAAGGCCTCTCCCAAAGATATCCAGCCACGTCTATCGAGTGCTAGCTTTTTCGACTCTTTCCCACAATATTTTCCTAGCTCATCCCTTCATCGAGTCCTCGCCCGACAGCTGTGGCATTTATGATATATTGGCAGCCATTCCTCTCCTGTTTACTGTTTATTGGCTGCGCCCTTACTTGCGCAAGTAGCAAGAGTTTAGCTCAAGAGTGGCCTCGCACGACTGGTATGATAGCGCTCATCAGTGACTCTGCGATTACTTAGCAATGGTCACAATTAAGACCCCGACCTACTAATGGACATAATCGAGACCTCAATGGGAACAAGTGCCGCAGTGAAAGCCTTTCATTTGCCTCCTTTCTTCTCTCACCGACACTCGGACTTCCGGTCTCCCTGAACTAGGCGTTTTTCAATCAATCGATTTCGAAGGGGCCACCTGTGGCTATTGCCGAATTCTAGCTGTCGCTGCAGAACTGGAGCATGAATGTTTGATACACGCCCCGTAATATGGAACGCTTCCGCAAGAGCCGTGTCTGTTACAGGCGGTAGATGCCGTCCTCCTGGCTCAATGGGACATTTAAATCGTTCGCCTTACCAACGCGGTGTTTTCATCAGGTCGTTCTCAGCTTCAGCCGTCCCCGGTCTCTTCCCATCTCAAAAGGAGAAAGTTCTTCACACAACTGGAGGGCTTACCCGCTCGCAAAGTGTTCCGTTTTGTCAAACATTTACTGGTTATTTGCCACTCCGCCGAATTCGCTCACAAAATTCTGCATCGGAGGTATTGATGAACTCGCGCCGTCGGCTCGAACCACTCGAGGTCCCACACGACGTCATTCAGAACGGCTATTTCAGGTTCCTCGACCTCAGGATTCTGCTTTCTATCGGCCGGGCGTGCTGGAACTACAAACATAGAGCAAACAAACCGCTACTGTCGTACAGGTTTCCGCACCTATATAAACTCGTGAAGAGGACTATCACCGTCTATTTTGGGCTAATGCGCTGGAGAAGTCCTGCTCTCATTCCCTGAAGAATTCCCTTCGGAAAACTCCTGCCTAGTAGAAATCTCAAGCTACGGGAAGAAGCGGGTTTTTCCAGAAACATTAAGGTGTTTTTTTCTTCGCTCAATACGTATACGTTTCTGCAAAATGAAGGTTACTGTCCGCGTGGGGATTTGCGGGTGCGTTCCCACGAAAACAAATCATAACCATGGCAATATTTTTAGTTTTGCATTAAATTGTCGTTTTAAAGTACATTTTGCTAGGTGAAACACAATATTATTTTTCTCGCTATGAAAAGCCAAGAATGCGACATCCTATACGTTCCTAACATGTTCTATTTAACGACAAAAAAAAGTGCGCAAGTTCTTATTCGCCAAAGAGGTCATCACGAACATAAAAAACAACAGCTTCGTGCGTGGGCGCGCTGTCCTCCACTGAACACACGTGTCAAGGCGGGGATTATATTTACCATCGAGAGTCCGGACAGCGGACGAACCGCAACTCTGCCGACCCTCCGCCCGTTCCCCTCCCCCACTCCACGTTTTCTCCAACATCAGATCCTGGTGGAAAATATCTTTACTAAACACTAGCTCACTACGCGCCACAAAACCACCAACATTTTAGTTAGTCCCCCCACCTATACATTCATTTTATAATGTTCCCGACAACACCAACATTACTGAATGTCACACGCCACGTGTCCCCTTCCCTAGCCCGTTTTCTTTCTATGCTGTTGTTAGGTTCTCCCTTGACGCATCGGTGGAGAGTTCCAACACCTCGAACACGCGACATGCGAACCAAATTAACGCAGACGGTAAGCTCTCGGCAGGGCAGGCTGAACGTCCGCCACTATGCTCGGGCTGTCAAACCACGCTGTCGAGGTTAAAACGTTATTTGAAACATGCGGAAAACGTACCTAAAAGAGTATTTCAATTTGCAAGCAGTGCGAATATCGAACAGCGGTTCGTTCCGACGGAGAGGCAAAAAGGGACAACAGCGGCGACTGGGGAAAAAAAAACGTTAGTTGACTGCCATTTACAGGCTGAAACTGCTCATTTCCTCAGGATTGAAGGACCTCGACAAGCAAAGGCTGCGCGTTAATGGTGCCGCCGTAATGAGTGCACGTGTCCGCAGAAAAAGCTGTAAACAATAATGTTGGCCTGCCTATTTTTTTCCAAGATATGCAAAAAAGAGAAAGGCAGTAACGAAATGGCCTTGCGGTTCGCACATTTAATAATGTGTTACTGTTAGGTGCAGGCCCAGTGCGCATGCATGGTCCCCTATCCTGTGTCCACATTCTCTCTCTCTCTCTCTCACTCTCACACACTCTCTCTCTTTCAGTGAGTGTGGTGAAAGATAAAATTCAGGTATGATTTCACGTGCCGAGACTACACCTGCGCTTCAAAGGCCCGCCGCACAAGTGGTACGCGGATTTAATAGGTATGCCCGGTGATCTTTTAAATGCGTGAAAACCTTGCGCCCGCGGAACCTTCCTTTGCGGAGCCTTGTTTACGCTACATCTTTCAAGGTCATTCGTAGCATCTAAATGACCTTCGGCCACTGACGCGCAAGCCGCGTCCTCCTTTCTGCGCACTCTTCGCATTCCTTGTCGCTTCACTTCATTGGAGCTTCGCCGCTGCGACACCACGTGACTAGGCGAGCGTGAAACAGCTTCTTCCCGTGTGCCTGATTCGCCATCGGCGGCTGGCCACCTCTGCGAGCAGTTCAAAGCAACGAATCACGTGACTAGGGGATGCTTTAACGACTGATATGCGAAGCCAGTGGGCTGACTCGTAGAGTTTCTTGCGATATACGCTAGAAAAGAATGTGGCGCTAGCGTCTAGGTGGCTCATATCAAGGCCGTCTGCGCATAGAGTTTCTTAGTAAGTATACTAGAGAGGAAACTGCGCCTGGTAAGCCATGTCGTCGTGGGGGTTTATGGGAAGACCTCCGCTTTTGGCTCGGGTTTGGCCACGGCCGGACGCGACTCTCCTCCCGCGCTCCCCTTACGGCCTTTGCAAAACCGGCTCGGCGCATGGGATTTTTTCTGACGCGCAGTTGGAGGGGCTGACCGCACGAGGGCAGCACCACCTCACTGCAAGCTCTGCGTCGCCGCGTCTCCGCGCAAGACAAGAGCAAGGCAGCTTGAGCGTCGATACATAACCAGTGAGCTTTCGCGGTGGCATTTCCGCATGAAACGGGGCAGTTAGTGTAACCTATATGGCTAAGATTTTTTGTTCTGGTATATAAGCGATGTATACGCCAGGCAGTTGTCTACGCAATAAGATCAGAGCAAAGTTGTTCGCCTATGTACTATATTTGCTTGCAACAATCCTGACTTGAGGCGCACCGTGACACGTAAAGTTTCATTTTATGGCCAGCTTTATACAATTTTGGGAAAGAAGCATATCCCCTATGACTATACCTGAATAAAAAAGGAACACACCCCACAAGAACTGCCTAATGTAGACATGTAAAACGCGAGAAATTACACCATGTACGAAGGAGGACGACAGAGACAAGCGCTAGTTCCAACTAGCATTTAGGGATGCGGGTTCGATTCCGGGCAACAATGGCTGCTTTTCTGATGGAGCGAAAACCGCCAACACCCGTGTGTTTGAGATTTGTGCGAACATTTAAGATACCCAGGTGGTTAAAATTAATCGAGAGCTTTCCACTACGGTGCGCCTACTCGCCTGTGTAGCGTCGACGCATTAAACCCCATAATCAATCAATCAGCATTTATTCGTAAAAACGCTCATATATTACACAACAAATGCGCACATCAGCGAAAAATTAGATTCCGCAGCGTAACCATCTGTCAGGCGAGGAAATGGCAATATATTTTGACATAGCTCGTGTTCTTAGGTACAGATAACAAATAGGCAACAACCGCCAACTGTGTGACACCCGGTACCCACATACACGCACACACAAAAAACAAAGCAGAGAAAGCAGTGTGCGACAGTTTGGAATTATTCAGGGGCAAGATGCGCAATTTATTTGGCCGATAAACCTAATGACAGCATACTTATGCGATTGTGACCAAGGCGAGCCATCTAAAATGTCCCAATGGTTTCTATTGCGAGCTGGTTTTTCTGGTTTGCCATCCCGACAGTCTCATTAGAGAGAATCGTGCATTCGCATTTCCGGCAATGTGAACTGAGTTGCAGTGTGCGCATTCTTCACGGCCCGCAGATGCTCGCGCAAGCACGCGTTCAAGCATCGCGATGTCTTCCCTACGTATTTGTGACCGCATGGTAGGTCTACAATGCAATACAAACTTTCCCAGAAGGCCGCCCTAATCTGCACAATATAGTCCATCAGGAAACAAGGTATGAAACACCAGTCCTTAAAAATAAACAAATGCAGACTAGTTGTCCAGTCTACTGCAACTCTAATGATCCCATCTGTCGTTTACAGATTCAAAATATTATATTCCTTTTGAGCTATGTCCCTACCCCGCTTTGCGAGTTTTTCCGGTTTATTTCTCGTAAAAACTGGCAGGGCCTAGATATTTATATACAGCTTGGCAATCCTCCATCACAAATCGTAAAGCCGATTGCTGAGTCGATAGCAGTTCAACGATGAGGCTTCAACTGACCAAATAATGCTAGCTTGTTGGAAGGCAACAACACTACGATAAGGCTCTCACTATGTGAATGTAGCGATTTTAGGTCCTTGAATTCAACCTGCAGAACACGAAGCCATTTCTCCACACTGATCCTTCAGGACATCTTTTCATGGCGCCACCATTAGTTTTCGCCGCTATGAGTGCTGGCCAACGTTACTAGGTTAGATGCGGGTAGCTTACTGGACAACAGTGCATATTCATCGGAGGATGTGCATCCATGCACTTTCCGCGTCACAAATTGTCACACATGTGGCTGTAACCGGCGCTGCGGTGCACACACTGCACCTGTGAACGCGCTTGGCGGCGGCGGAGCAACAGTGGGCTAGCAGCGCCACCCCCAACTTGCGGCGGCAGGCAGCAAGACGCCCCATTGCGAAGGCCGTAAGTGGAGCGCGGGAGGAGGATTGTCGAGTCCGCCCGTGGTTTCGCATGACAATTGGATTTTTAAGCGGTTTCTGAGATTTGCTCTCTTCAATATGCATTAACACGTCTACGAGCTAGGATGCGCCGAAATCCTCCCTGTTCTGTGGTAGCCGCGATCGGTGAAACAGCAGGCACTGCAGTGCGATGTCGTACCTGACGTCGGTCATGCCGCAGTCGAAGGAGGTATGACTGAGCGGGTATGACTGAGGAGGTATGACTGAGCTGAGGAGGTATGACTGAGCTGCCGCGAAATATGCAGCTGACGAAAAAAAGAAACTAAGCGTACTTCGACGAAGACAAGATACGAAAGTCACGTGAATCCGTCCTGTCTTGTCATCGTCCATGCCTGCTTAACGCCACATTTTCTTTTTTCTTCAAGTTTAACTAGAGCCAACTCGTTCAGCAGCAACTTTTGTTAAACTGTAGCTGAATGTCGGTGCACTGGTTCACCACGAAGGCCACGTTTTCATAGGCACGCTCGAATAAACCTTCAAAACACTTCAAACAACTTGCTATTTGAAATGACGGTAAAATTATTTATTTATTTATTTATTTATTTCGGTACCTTCAATGCCCAGGGGGCGTTACAGAAGGGAGTGGGTTTCTTTTTTACAAGGTATTGAAAAAATATATATACAATAAGGGGAAAATATACAAAGAAGAATAGATGCGATGCCTTAAAGGTAAGAGCGAAAAAGTAAACAAATCACAGGAGGTAAAAAACTATACATATACATATATATATATATATACAGACATACACATATATGCACATATATACATTCATATACACATACACGTACATACACACCGAAAGAAAAAAAAACATTTGGTGCGGAGGGAAATATAACTCAAAAGCTGGGGAGTTATACAAAGACAGTTGCGAAAAAAAGACTATGTAAGAAAATTCATTTACAGTGAAAAAAAAAAAAACTTGATTATACAATGCACAAGTGACGTTCAACAAATAGGTGTGTCTACTTAGTTCCCCCCCCCCCCACCAAATATTAACATTGTTCGTAACTCAACCGTTCCGGCAAAATACGCTTACTTCCTTTTCCTTAGTTTTAAAACAGCCTGTTTTATTTTCCACTTACATAATTGCACACTATTCTTCGCCTCCTTGTGACACTTTCTTTAAATTGGAGGTCACTAAAACGTTTCAATCCAAGCCAATGATGAAACGAAGGCGAGTGCATGATGTAAAGGCGCTCCATGACGGCACAGACGGCCTTGATGTGAACCGCATTGACGCTAGCGCCAGATTCCTCTCTAGTGTATATTGCAAGAAACTCTATCCGGCTGTGTCGCCATGGGCTCCCATTATACCGTGCGCTCGCCTTAGTTTCGTCATTGGCTCGGATTGGAACTTTTGGGGGCCGTATAATCGAATACAGCGCCACAAAAACGCAAAGAATAGTGTGTTGTTATATAGGCGGTAAATAAAATAGGCTGGTTTTAGAGCTAAAGAAAAAGGAAGTAAAGTAACTTTTGCCTGAACGGTTGTGCCTAGTATTCTGCAGGCCAAGATGGTATTTAAAGGGAGACTGAAGTGAATTTGTCAAGCTCCTCTTTTTGCTTGCACTGCGTAGACTGGCTCAAATTAGCACACTTTTCATCATTTATCCGGTTGACAAATCGGTAATTATATTACAAAACGCGAAAGAAGAAAAACGACCATGCGCGGTTTGCGCCGGCCGCACGAACTAAGGCTGTGACCTTGGGAGGAGGGGGCACCGTGATTGGACGATACCCAAGGTTAGCAGTCAAACAAGTTTCGGTTTCGGTTTCGGTTCTGTAAAACACAACCGAGGGCGTTGTTGGATGGGCATTCTCAATATCTCAGTAATCATCGTACCGCGCTTCTGCCATGTTGTCGGCTGTAAAATGCATAAGATTAGCCTCCCAGGACGGCTTGGAATCGTAGCATTTCACTAGCCGAGGCCTACGCAGTGCATGAGCGCCCTCCGCGTCCCCGCATACGCTCAAATGCCATGCGCTTTACCCCGATATTTGGAGCTTGCCTCACTCATGCCTGTATCGTAAAAAGCGTGTTCGCACCAGGCCAAGGGTCTGTTGATTCTGGGCTGTGCCCACTGCCCGCAAGCAGTCGGTGCTTATGGCAACAGCACGCCAACGAGAACTCGTTAGCGCGCCAGTGCCAGCCTGTGCGCGTTCTGTGAACTATACTCGGATACAACTCAAGAAAAATGCGGCTTTTCCTCATCAAAGGACCCCCGGCTCCAGCCAATGGTGTCACCGTATCAACGTGACGTCATGGTAGACCGCCTCTACGCCGCGTTCACGGAAGAAATCACAGAGCATGTTCTTCCGCGCTTACGGACTTCTACCAAAATGGCCACCTCCGCTGCTCGCGTCAATCCACCGGCGGCGTCCGGCTCTGAGAATGATTTTTTAGTGCCTTCAGTCGTATTCCTTGTTTGCGTGTTGTGTGTGCAGTGTTCTTAACATGCTCGGTAACGACCAATCGCTATGGTGCTTTTTCTTCTGTTTTGTGAGCGACCGGCGTTGCCGGGAAATAGCCGCCGCTGCAGGTACTGGATTCTGTGTACGCTGTGTGATACAAAGCGGTCGTCGTCATCCTGTGCGGGCGTTTCGTCTTGAGCGTGAAGTGCTTCTCGTTCTACCGTTTAGTCCCTCCTGTGTCTGTGCTACCCACGTTATCGCACCAGTGACTGCGACAGGGGGCGATAGCTCCTTGTTAATTTCTCGTAGATTACGCCAGTCGTAAATATTACTGTTGTGCATAGCGCACGACGTTAACGCCATGGAGAGCTATGCACGGGGCGAAACGCAAACAGCGCGACGTCGCGCGCTGCATTTCGTTAGAGCATATGTCGAGCCGTGTGTCCCAAGTCCATGCCGGGCGCAAGCGTATTCGCCCAATTGTGATCAAGTCGCCAAATACAAGAAGCTGAATTATCGCGTTTTTTGAACGTGAATGCGTACGAGCTGTAGCTTAGCTGCGTGATGTGATTTAATATGCCACCTTTTCTATTTTGATTCTCGGTTACGCTGAGATTCCATTGTTAAATGTGTTATTTCAAGCTGGTATGTTTTCTTCGCCTGTTTTATGTTGGAGCGCTTTAAATTGTTGTTTTGGACAAAAACCTTTGTGAATTAAATACGAATAGAGATCTGCGTTGAGTTTGCATTGTCTATGATAATAAATATTATACATGAGTATTACCACTGTAAGTTCAATTTCATTGTCTTGCTTAGGCTTCGCAAATGAGCTGTGCTTCGCGATAGTGAAATTTCATGAGCTAGATTTCACCGGTATGATTAGCTGCAACAATGCATGTGAAGACGTGAAACACAGCACTGAAATCAAATAACCCACCTTTCAGCTTTTCCTACACATGCGCATGCATATTCTTCACCAAATCAAATTCTTGCATCAGAGATGTGCATTATTGAAGCTATATAGGCACTGCTCGCCTTGTGTTTATGTCACTTAAGTAAGAAGCTGCTGCTGTAATGGTCATCTGCATGCATGTGCTGTAAATTCGAGATAGAGCATTCAGGGTGGAAAAAGTGAGCATTTCACCCATTCTCCCTGTTGCATCACAAGTGGCTGCTTGAGCGAGAAGCTCGCTGCTCCAGCAGTGCTCAGCATCGTGGATGCCAAGTCGAACAGTAAGCTGCTGCTTGCTGCAGCGCTGTTCACAACGCAACACGTGCAATGTCTACGCATATATTAGGAGTGTAAATCACAATGACAGCACATCCAATTGATGCCAATTCATAACACGGGCAATGAAGTATGTTTGAAGGGTTACTTAGTGATCTGTACCATAAAAAGCTATCTGCACTGGTTGATGTATGACATGTCGGTTGAGTGGACGCATGGAAACACACATATAGTACATATCGCTCCGCTGAAACTGGTCAATGGATATCATACTTTTCTTGTTACGCAAGAGCCAGAATCGGATCATATGCTCAGGAAGAAATTTATTATCTTGCCAAAAATGCACTACATGAAATTATTCCCATACATGGGAGGATCGATTGAAGCCAACGTAGTTTCCTCTTCCCAAAGCTTTGGGAATTGTCTTCATTAACGTTGTGCTTCTGCATTTTATCCAGTGGCTTAGACCACAGATAAAACCCATTTATCCTAATTCCTGCGTAAGACAGCAGATAGCAGCTAAACAGAATCAAAGTAGAAATAAAACACCGAAGCAACTTTTCTGGTCCTCACTGCTGTTATCATGTCAGATTTGGCTCAGACAGCTAAACAGACACACTGCTGAATTATGCAGAGCAAATGAAATGAGCAATAAGAGACTGAAGCAGATTTATTAGTTCTTAACGCTCAATCAAAAGACAACTTGGCTCAGCCAGCTACACAAGCAGACAATGTTCAGTTACATGCTTTCATGTAGGCATTTTATTTGCAACTGTTTCTGCATCCCATACGTGCGTAAGTGTCCAAACAATGTAAAAAACTTGCAGTGAAAACTCAAACTAGTGTCTTGTCCTGTAGGTGAAACTTGCCTTTATCACCATTTACAGTGTCGCACAAGGAGCCCCAACGCCACACACCGCAGAAGTGATTCTGCTTGAAGTGAATTTGTGAACTCGCTGGACTCGCCTTGCACACACCTCATGCTATACATGCGAATAGTCACCCTCCTCGTGCAGCGAAAACTATCGCACAGTGTAAGCGTGGCTTTACTTCCAGAAAATAGTTTGGAACAGTGCGGGTTTTCTCTAGCTCGAGATGTACGGTTTCCTTTTATGAATACATCTGCCACGCAGAATCCTGTCATGACTGAACTTATTCGGCTTAATTCCTGCACCACACTTATAACAAATGAGATCAGAAACCAAGCACTGCAACAGCCTTTTCTTATTCTCATAGCTACATATCAAGGCAATCAACCATGAGCCAGCACCACACAAAACACCGCTCCGTTCACTACAGCAAATGAGATCATAACCCGATTGTTGAAATAGCTTCTGCCGCCCTCACTGTTATACTGGAAGATCACTGTTGAGTCTACGACACAGCAGACAACACTGAGTAATGGCAAATGAGATTACAAACCAAACATTGCAATGGTCTCTTCTGATTCTCATAGCTACATGTCAAAGCAATCAACCCTGAGCAAGTTACGCACCACACACAGGCTGCTCAGTTAACTCAGAAATAAATAAAGCACACAACAGCATATCTGGTCTTCTCTGCTGTCTGAAGGAGTTTCTTGCTTCTGCAGCTATGGAAACACAGGTATTTAAGCTAAACACCGCACTCCACACTAACTGAACGAGGCAAAGGCGGCACTGGCGAATAGGTCGCAGCCTTACACATCTTGAAATGACTCGATAGCAGATAGGTCACTGTCGGAGTCCATGTCTTCACCCAGATGTATTATAATAGGTTGAACATGCGCACTTGCTCCACCGTCTCCTCTGAACTTTGTTTCAATGCTGATCACATGCTGAACAGTGTTTGCCCAGTGCTGAGCTGTATCTTGGCAACTTCTTCCCTCGGAGCACCTCTACATGTGGCAGCTTAAATGTGGCGTTTCTTGCTGCGACGCCTCGCTTCATCTGTGCCCATATGCGCTCAGTAGGACTGAGCTCACAATGGCAGTGCTCCCGAATACATCCTGTCCTTTCAGCTGCACCGTCAATACGTTACCTGATTTACCGTGTCTTAACAGAGGCCACAAGGCTGAGGAGCTCCTTTTTAAGCGTTTTTTCATCCCAAGCAAGTCCTTCGGACGTCACCCAGTCCTGAACAACATTTTTTGCGCGAAGTCGTCGTAGGCACTGCTTCTTCCAGCCACGAGTGGTACGAGGCATTGTCCATGACAATTACACTACCGAGTGGCAGTTGTAGCAAAACGGCCCCAAACCACCTTTCAAAGCGGATGTCGTCCGTCTCCTCGTGGTAGTCGCCTGCCTTCGTACTCCGAAAGATGTCCAGGCACCCACCGACGAAGCCGCCCTCGCTGTGCGTTACAATCAGGCGCTATCCTTTCCCTGACGGCTGCTTCAAACCTGTCGTCAGACCACGCATGAAGGCGTCGTGGTGGGAAGCAAACCATCGTGTCCGTCAAACAGTCGATATCGTGTGTCCCGCATTCACTCAGGTTTCATCAAAGTAGAATATTTTTGATCTTCAATCCTGTACCTGGCGATGTCGTACAGGTACTTCTGCTGCCACGCGACAGTGTCGTGCCGCTCGATCAGCAGCGAGTTCCGGCCCCTCTTCTCATACCTGAACCCGATGTCATTCAGCAGCCGGCGCACAGTCCATGGCTTGAGAGGAGTAACATCGCCGCTAGCGTTGACATCCGCAGCAATTGCCTTCACTGTCGGGATCCTATTGCGGCGAAAAAGGCGATGCACGGACGACCGCAATGCGCACTTCGTGAAGTTGTCGTACACTTCTGAGCATCGTCTCTTTCCACCGCTTCGCGGGCACTTTCGGTAGGCGTCGCAAGATTGCCATCGTTATTTTTCATCTCCTTCTTCACGTCCATCACCAAACTCACGCTGATTCCAAGAAGATCGCTCATTGTCGCGACAGTTTCTTCAACGCTGCGCTCCGGGTGTAGATGCGCCGCAAGCGAACGTACGCGTTCCGGATCATCTCCCGCCCGCAGCTGCAGATGACACGGAGCTTTTGTTTTTCTTGTACCATCGGCGTGGCGTGGATGGGAACGCACCACAATCCTACCGTTGTCAGATGGTGGAGGGATTGGCACCAAAGTGCCGCACCCAGAGCAGCAAAACTCAACCAACCATCATCATTCAACTCCGAATCCTCAGTCGAGAACGATTAACGCAGACTCACACGCGGCTTCTTCGGGCTCCAAACCGGAAAAAGGGAACAGGCAATGCATAAACCAGAAGCAAGCGGTTGAGGGAAAACCCGGAAGAGCAGAAATTTACCATCAAGCAATAAAATTGAAACTACTACTCAGGCTGACGAATAGTTTTTTAACGTGTTGCATTATATGGCAAATAAAGAATTTTTTAGCTAAGGTCTTATCTCGGCTCAAAATATAGGCGTCCCTGAAGAACTACGTTTTCGGCGCGGACTCACTAGAAAAGCTTGGCTCCGAGGCTGGCCTGCTAGGTGACAAGGCGTCGGGTGCCGCGGACGTCACGTGATAGAGCGGCACCATGGCTGGAAGGGGGGTACTGGAATGGGGGGGATTGGGCTGACACCCCTTTTTTCTTGACTTGTATTCGAGTATAGTTCGTGGAGCAGTGAACGTTGCGCCTCAAAAAAGGTGAACTTAGTATAGAAAAACATCGGCGGAAAATGAAAAAGTTAACTTATAAAAAAAAAAGCACGTACACGCGGGGATTCGAACTTGTAACTTGCAAAACACTTGCGATGACACACCTAGCGCTCCAAGCCATTAGGCCACAGGCCAGCGCTGGCGGACTCGGAAATATAAGGTATATAATGTATAACCCGTTTACATTTTTATTTAGTTTTAGCGTTCCAAGCAGCTTAGGTGACTATTTGTTGTTTTGCGCTCGTGCAGTAAGCATCCCCCAAGTTTCCACAATATCTCACGTCTAGCCATTGCATTTCTTAGACGGAAAAGCGTTCGCAGATGCGTAGTTGTGCTGCTGGCCGCTGTGCTTGTCCGCCCAGCGCAAAAAAGTGCTTCCCGCACCCTAGTTTTACGCTGTACGGTAAATATATCAGTTGATTTTATTTCCTAATTACCCATATTGACTTCGCTGACTCTTCTCCTGCCTTCAAGAGGCCTTATATTTTCCTACTGGCGTACCAGTCAGCGAAGCGTCGCATGTGCGCTTGTGCAGCGCTTGTATGAAGCGACCTTGACTTGGAGCTAGATACAGTGTACAAACTAACCAAGTAAAGAAAGGCCCATTGTTCCATTCACAAACGTGTCCTGGCTTCGTTTCAACTGAGCGAACGAATTGCGACGACCCGTCAGCGGCCGGCAGACGAAACGCTGGGCCGACTCACTCTGTCTGAAGGTCGGGGAGCCGTGCAGTAGCGCAGCCAATTGTGAGCTCGGCTCCTCACGACGTCACACGAAAATGCCGCAGAAAATGGGCGAGCGTAAAGACAGGAGGTCAGGATTTTCGAATTAATTTTTCTGCTAAATAAAATCGCGTAAACGCGCCCAGAGTGGTCGAAACATGGCCTGGGGACTCCAGACTACAATTTGCGCTAGTAATCCCGCAATGTGTACATATCACTTCAGTGTCCCTTTAACAACGATGTTATTATTTGGGGGGAAACTCATGAGAGACCCTTCTTTTATAATTGTACCATTATTTGAAAAAACAAGTTGTTTGAAGAGCTTGGAAATGTTTTTGAGCGTGCCTACGAAAACGTCTCCTTCGTGGTGAATCAGTGCACCGACCGCCAGCTACAGTTTAACAAAACTTGTTGCTGCGCCAGCTGGCTCACACTTGAAAACAAATGGCTCCAATTCACGCTGTGAAGGTGATTGGAAATCAAAGCTTTAAACGACACCCACAACAATGGCCCATGCGACGTCACTTGAATTCACACACTTGGCTCTACAGAAAGTGAAACCAGAGATTTTGCCAGCCCTTACCTGGAATTCGCGGGGGTGGCGTCCCGAACGCAGCAGCAGTGTCGGCCACGGCCGAGCTAGAGCGGCGGACGCTGCCGGTGTCAGAGTTTCTCACTGGCTTACCTAGAGTGGAATCTGGCGCTAGCGTCAACGTGATTCGGGGAAAGCGCTGTACGCCTGCATGAGTGCCGCCATAGTGTGTAGTTCGGCCACAGTGTCTAGAGTAGGGGAAGTGTGATTACCGCCAAGCGGCTCGTATGGGAAGCGCTGACGCCGCTTGGCGATGTTGCCGCTAGGTGCCGCGAACTCCCGTTTACACGTCAAGCCGCCGTGAGAAATACGATCTTGTACTGTCGTCTGCGCGCGCGGTGCGGACTTTTCGCGTTGCTTTTTGTGAAAATGCTGCCTTGAACATGCAAGATGAGCCGACGACAGAGTCATTGTTTTGTACCCGGCGGCAAGAGCGGGTACAAATCATGCAACGGGAAGTTTTCGTTGTTTGGCGTGCCAAAAGAAGAGGCGGTATTTCAACAATGGCAGCGGAATATTCAAAGAGCTGACAAGCCGCTTCAGCGCAACGCAGCCGTCTGCGAGCTCCACTTCGACAAACAGTTTGTGTCGCGCCACTTCGAACATGTTGTTGACGGCAAAAGCGTGCTTATTGAGAGAGCGAGGCCGTTTCTTTTGCCTGGTGCCGTTCCGACCATCTTTCCGAATGTGCCTTCCTACCTGTCAAAACCGGTGCCCAGGAAAAGAAATACCAAGGAGAGGTTGTGCCCACCGCCTGCGCTTCATGATAAGGGACAACGGATGGACGAGGTACTGCAGCCAATGCCAGGTGAGGAGCCGGATGAGCCCGCTACGACCAGCACCGAGCCTCGACTTCCCTTCAACCACGCGGATGTTGCCTTCCCGTCAGACAGCTGGGGAAAGCACGTGTTCAGTGGTGTACCATTGAAGGTTGCGTACAGTGTATGCCTACCCGGACCTGATACAAGTCTTCTGTGCGCCGCAAAGCTTGTGTTGTTTACGGTGACAGACGACGCAGTGACGCATGAAGTGTTTGTCCGGGGTGTGAAGGTTGTGCTAGACGAACCTGGCGATCCGTCTTCCATTCTCCAGGCCGTGGATAGTATGCATTTGTGTTCAGGCGCAGGATTTCTTGAAGAGTTCCCGTTCGCGCGTTTCCACTCTAATCTGACCGTGTGGAATGGGAGCCTTTACAACAAGAAGTGCACGGGAACCTCAAGTGAGCGGTGCGTAGCGTGCAAGTATCTTCGGAAGATCCTTATCAACCAAAGATGCCGAAGAAAGAAGACAAAGTCAGAAACACATCTTGCCAGAAAGATCAAATCGAAAACCCAAGCTGTGCGTCGCCTGAAGGCCAAAGTGAAATCGTTAGACGAGCAAGTTGCTCAACTGAAAGCGGAAAACGAGAAGATCGAGGAAGCGGCACTCCTGAGAAAGATCGACAACCTTCCTCCTAAACAGAAAGCTGCCATCCTTCAGTGTTTTGAAGCTGCGAACCGGAAATCGCCTAAGGGGATGCGCCACAGCTCTGAGTGGGTTTTGGAATGCGTCATTATGCGTATGAAGAGCCCAAGACTGTATGAACATGTACGCAGAGAAAAAATTCTCATGCTCCTCAGCCGCGCCTGCCTCAGGAATTTCATGAAGAAGTATGAGAGCAGCTTCGGTTTTAACGCCACTGTTCTCTCAGGAATTGCAAAAAAAAACCAAAAAGATGGATGCGTTTCAGTGTCATGGAGGTCTCATACTAGACGAAATGAAACTTTCTGAAAACTTTGCAGAGGCCCAAGGTACTGGGAAAATTGATGGCTTCGTGGACCTCGGTGCGTTCACTCCTGACCACGACAAGACCGTACCTTGTGACCACGGCATGGTTGTGATGTTTCAGCCCTTGTCTGGGTCCTGGCACCAAATATTGGGTGTTTTTGCATCTAGAGGAAACGTGAAGGCCCATTTGCTTTCCAAGATCATTTTGGAAGCGGTTGTTTTGGCAGAAAGAGCAGGGCTGAAGGTTGATTATGTCACTTGCGATGGGGCCTCCTGGAACCGGTCCATGTGGCATCAGTTTGGTGTGCATGGTACAGCTGCAGCTGTCACGCCATCAGTAGAGCACCCTACTGAAGATGGCAGACGCCTTTTCTTTTTCTCAGATTTCCCGCATTTAGTTATATGCGTGGGAAATAGATTCATCGAGTCGGGGTACAAAACCCCAGAGGGTCACGTTGACGTGCAGCCAGTCAAAATTGCCCATAAATTGGACAAGTGTGCAACAACGCTTAAAGCGATGCCTAAGATCACTAATGCGCACTTAAACCCAAACAGCTTTGAAAAGATGAAGGTGAATTATGCTTTTCATCTCTTTAGCTCCGAAGTGCTGCGCGGGCTTTTTTTGTACAAAGAGGAAATTGCGAAGACCTGCGCATACAGAGAGCCGACAGAACGGTTCATTGCCTTCATGCAAAAACTCATTTCCGTCATGACCTCGAGAGTTCCTGCAGCAGCACTGAGGAGGAACTCTGAAGGAGAAGCAGTGCTGCGAAATGCTCTCCAATACCTCAATAGGTGGGAAGCCACCACATGGCCCAAAAAGGAAAGCTTTTTGTCAAAAAGCACAGCCGAAGGACTTTGAGTCACGCTCAAAGGCACTCTGCAGCTTTTGGAATACTTGACTGAATCTGTGGGATACAAGTATTTACTAACCTCGCGTCTCAGTCAAGACCCCATTGAAAAATTGTTTGGGATAATACGGCAGTTTTCCGGTTGTAATGACCAATCCAACCTCGTCACAGTTCCTAACAGCTGTTAACTGCTTAAGCTTTCACAATCTAGGTAAAGCACTAGACACAGGGAACTGCGTGGGAGGGGCCCTCACTTCCTTAGTCGGAGTGAATGAGGCTACCGATCAGGTAGACATTCTAATCGACAATGGAAAACTGGATGAGGCTTCAAGTGTCCTCGACAAGTCCGAACTTGGTGACCATGCCTACCCACAGAAGACCAGCGATGCTAGGTCGACATATTACCTGGCTGGATATGTGGCTCGAAAGAAGGTGATGGTTACTCAGTGTCAGGAGTGTTTAGCCAGTTGTTAACATCGGCTGAAGACGCAGATGAAGATCTGTCTTCTTTTACAGCCTTTTGTGATCAAGGAGGCCTTCTGTATCCTTCAGCAGAGCTCTTCGCATTTGTGGAAGCTTTGGAAGATGTGTTCACGATGTGGTTCAGTTGGAACAAACTTCAGCGCGACAGTATGATAGAAATTCTCCACATCATGCAGAACGTACCCCGTGTTGGGTGTCAGGTACACCAGGAAGAACTGACAAACAACATAACGAAGTTCTTTCTTCTTCCTAGGCTTCATTTTAAATGCATAGCATTTTAGTAACTCACAATGTCACGCGGCGTTGGCGTGCCTTGTCGTAGTACGCAGGCGCGCCTTGTCGTAGTCCGCAGGCGCGCCTTGTTGTAGTCCGCGCGCCCGGTTTCGAACCCATGACGCCGCGGGCGGAACGCAAGGTGCCCGGCGCACTACCGACCGAGCCACGAAACCGACACAGATTTCGATGCACCGAACGCGCCTTATATCCTTCACTCATTTTGGTTGTTCGAAAGCGCCACAAGTTGTCCCGCGCCTCCGAAAGATGGCGACACGGGTCCCGCGATCGAGAGATACGACTTGCCGGCGCACCCCCTCGGAAATGCTGTGCATTTGATCGTGCCCCTCGCGAGGGGGGTGTTTTTTCGATGTTCTGCGTGTAAACGCCCTGCGCACGGAAAGTGCATTGTTCTTCCGGACGAAGAACTGCAGCGTTTGATATCCGGTGAGCAGCCGTTCGTCTGCAATCTGTGTGTGGCTGCGGCGTCACCCGTTAGGCCTAGCGACCCGGTGACCAAGCCAGCGAAGACGGTGAGCCAGCGAACATCCCGGCCAAACGAGTGGCGTCCCCTGTCGGAGCAAGCTTCAACCCTTCGGCGGACCTACGCGCAGAGGTAGCTGCGTTGAAGAATCTCCTGTCCGAAGCCTGCGCCAGCCTCTCTTTTTTACAAAGTCCCTCAATAAAGAACGACCTTCAGTAAGCAAAAGAAGGAAGCACCTGAAGCTAAGAAGAACAACATGAAGAGCAGCAACGATGTACCACACGTTCACGCTTGTTTCATGCAGAAACCAACCAAGTGCAATATGTTTGTTGGAAAGAATCTATTGCAAGGCTGGCTGCAATTTTGTAATATGTTCAATGTTTTTTTTGTGTTCTTACGGCATAGACTTCTTTCTTAAACATAGAAGTAAAAGTACGATAAACAACTAAAACAAATATACAACTGTCATCACACCGTATTGCAATAACGCGATCGTTCGGTCCGAAGCGAACCTGCTGGCTATTCCTCATCGTGCGACGCGTGCTTGGCGAAATGCATCCCCTTTGAAAAAGTAACCTCATGCCCATTTCAGCTAAACGCCAGAAATTTCATGGTGCCCACGAATGCAGTTGGGACCCTTAAAATTACCACAGCGTCAGCAGGCTGACTAATCATGCAAAATATGCGCGAGATCCGGAAGCAATCAGGAACAATGAAATTCACGGGAAGCAAGATCGTCTTACGAAATTATCTGTTCATGTAGGCATGACCGGTACGCTGGACGACTAAAGCTGCTGTATACATGTGAACGTCGCACAAAAAACGCAGCGGATTTTACAGGCATGTCACCAAACTTCAGCGATTTACTGCGCGGAGAGCAGACGACTTTGCAGCGCGCGGACGTGTAAACGGTGGCCAGCGCCAACTGGATCTTTTTCGCCGGGGCATCGCGGAGTGGCTTGAGCGCCGGCGGCGCGGTAATCACACTTCCCCTATTCTAGACACTGTATTTCGGCCGGAAGTTTGGCGTGGCATGGCCGGCAATGATTTTGTGGCTACGCAAACTGAGTTTTTGTTTCAAAATCGCTGCCAAAAGTGCCGCTGTTAACAAATTTTATTTTGTATAAGACACTGTGTTAGAGGTCTTACGTTGCAAACCAAATTTGCGGGTTACAAAGGAAAAAAAAACAGAAGTCTTGCCTTTGGCTCACGCCACCAGATACAGCGGGCCGTCGCGGATATATTTTTCAATTATTACATACTCCAAACTGGGTGAGGTATTCTTTGATTTTTTGTAATATTTAGCTGAAAAGAATGATTTAGATTGTCTTAAGCTGTGTTCTTGCTTCCTCTCAATGCAGTATTGTTATCTTATGCTACGTGCTTTGGCAGGCGAAGCAGATGCAACATAGACATGCAAGAATGATGTAATCGCGTCGTATTTATTTGTTTTGTCCAAGCAGATATAAACAATCCTAGAAGCGAAGCCTATTACCGCAAGTAAGTCTTCAAGCACGCGCGCAAAGCATTATGAAATTGCATGAATTCTTTAAATGGCAAATAAATACTGGCTTGTCGAGTAGCTATGTATATTGCCTCACTGCGCCTGCCCAATGCAGTGCATGCTTCAAGGGGTAAGTAAACGCATCGGCGTGGACGAGCGACGCGAAAATCGTAACTAATTGTGTGCAGAAAACGAATAGTATGGGCTAGCGTAGCTTGCTTAGTGGCTGCAGTGTGGGCGGCGGCGGCAAGCGATATGAAGCGGTATAACAGACCGCGATGCGACCCTCACTCGCTTTTTGCCGGCCAGAAGCAGCCCATGCACAAGCGAGCGGCAGTGACGATACAGTGAACTGTAGCGACGAGCGACGACTACAGAGGACATTGGCGGCAGTGTATTAAGTTTTTTCGCTTGTGGCTGTCACCCAGTACATTCTGTTGTTGTACCTTTTAAACTACTTTTTCCGCGTCGCTTGTCGCCGTCGCTGCATGTGGTCACCCCTTCATCTTAAGAAACTCGCCGCTAACGCGAGCACATGCGTTAAGTGCTAATCACGCTGTTATTTAAACATATCTGTGATAGCCATTGAATACCATAAAGTGGCATCCCGAAAACGGAAAACCATACCGTAAACAGAACTAACAAGCACTCCAGAGGCGAGAAGCCTAATCCATAGCGCTTTGTACTAGCCACTTGCTGCCAATCCGATTCCCACAGTACCCACAATTCCCGTGGCGACGTTCGATCGCAGCGACACTTTCCACTCTAGGTGATATTGAGAAACTCTACAACCGCTGTAGCCCGGCCGCTGTAGCCCGGCCGCTGTAGCCCGGCCGTGAGTCCGGAGAAAGAAAACGGAGAGGAGCGTCTTTCGAAGGGTGAGATAGCGGAACCTAACCATCCTGATGTGCTAGCGTGGGGATACACCACCGCGCGACACAAGCGCAGACTCCGAAACCTCAGACACCGCAGACACCGAAGCTAAGTGATTCCCATTTATACTGATCTAAACTAGTTTAGTAAGTTTGAGAATTGCGAGAAAGCTGAGGGAACGTTTATAATCGCTATTCAACGGAACCAGTTGCTACTATTGCCTTTTGTAATACCGCTTACTTTTCTTGCCGAAACAGGTCTAGAAGAGGTTCTGTGAACTCCCTAAGAAGTACAATTTGTATATGGGCGCATTTCTCCTCTTACTCTCCTTTCTTTCTTTTCTTTTCTTTTTCTCTCTATTTTTCGATGTCGCCTCACTGTATTCACCCCATCTCGAGTAGCAAGCCCTACGGTTTCATTAAAGGCGTTCTCTCTCTCTCTCTCTGTCTCTCTCTCTGTCTCTCTCTCTCTCTTTCTCTCTCTCTCTCTCTTAATGGAGCCATGAAGACAAACTACAAGTTTATTTCATTCAAAAGATTTCGTGTTTTATAGTGCCCCCAGCGCTTGTCCGGATGCAAACGATGCTTTATTCACGGAGAAATTAATCAATGTAAGCTAAAATTTTGATTTTCCCGCTAAATCGCTGTTTTCAGGGTCTGCAATGACATCACAGAAACCGGCCGCTCTGCAGCCGATTGCGCACGGCTGGGCTTGAGCGGCGGCGTTCTCGTGTTTGTGTACGTTACTGAACCTAGATGGCGGCACCATACCGTGGCAAGCCGTCTTCTCTCTTTGGTTTGTTTTTCTCCGTATTTAAACCTGGCTTGGTTTTGTTCTGGGAGAAAATGATCGTTTCGTAAAAAATAGTGCTCACTCGACAAGTATGATCACGTAAGAGACCGCTGCTTGCGACAATCGGCCAGTGTCGTCTGAGACAATCTCAAAGCCCCGGAGTGCTGTGCAGCTAAAGCAAGCATAGTGCGCGCAGTACCAACAGCAGTACTTATCAAAACTTCTATGTTTACATGTTCTTTCGTAACTTACACTGTTCGTCCCGCCGTTGTTATTGCTTTTAAAAAAATGTGTCCTAAATTTAAGCACAAATAGCTCTGCAAGCTCCTCAAACCTGGCTCAACCTATTTGCGTTTGCTTTGGCCGGCCTCCGCCAGTCGCAGAGCAGGCTGCTATGGCATCATAGGTTCCGTTGCGCGGAATGAGGGAGTGGGTCGCATGGCCATTCCATTTTTTCCTAATTATATGGGTTATTTGAGCGAAGTTTATGTTAAAAGTAATGTCACTGTGATTCTAACGAGGCAATCTTTCGAATGAACCAAACTAGTGTTTTTCTTCATGGATCCTTTAAAACACAACCGAATTGGTAATCACCAATTTAGAAAACGGAGTCCCGTTCGTGGCAAGCTGTGCGCAACAGGTAGCGTTTCTCTAGTCGCCAGAAGTCTGTATGTTGTCTCTACATTTTGTTTTCTCACCATGCAAACCAATCCTTAACGTATGTTTGCCGTTCGACCACTTGATTCCGTCGGGTGCGGGTTATCGTGGAGGTGCTATCGAACAAGTTAAACAAGCCGTACGAAGGCACCGTGCAATGAACGGGAAGCTGCACCAAAACCGGCCCAAAACAACCGTCCCTAAAGCAAACGACAAAGCCGTACCGCCGCCGCCACCGCCCGCGAGTCGGCACTTCCGCTCGAGGAACGCTGGGTTAGAGTTCCTCTATATGGCTCCCGCAGGGAGCTAATAGTTGCGCGACCATTTTCCACGCGCCGCCGCGATGACGTCACTCCGGTTCATGATTGACAAACCAGCGCGCGAAAACACGGCACAAAAAAGAACGACAGTTAGACAGGACAGCGCTGCTGTCCTGTCCGGTTATCCGGTTATCCACTCCGGTTATCCACGCCGCGCAGAGAAGCCCCTCTACGGCTGCGCCGCAGCCGCCGACGCGAGTGGCAACGCGCCCCGCCCAGGAACAGCAGCAGCAGCAGCAGCAGCGTGAGCGACATCGCAGGAATCCAGCATAGCATAGAGTATGGTCCCTAGAAATATGTGCTAGTCTGCCGTCCGCCGGCCGCGAAGGGGGCTCCTCCGTGATGCATGCAGCGGTGGCGCTGCACGCAGTCGGAGCGCGGCCGGCCAGTGTCGGCCTGGGGAGCACTGCAGCGGACGGCGCTTCGCTGTGCTGCATTCGTAGGTGTATAGGCACTTTCAGCGGGTGAACGTGTGGTACATCGTTGCTGCTCTTCATGTTGTTCTTCTTAGCTTCAGGTGCTTCCTTCTTTTGCTTACTGAAGGTCGTTCTTTATTGAGGGACTTTGTAAAAAAATTCCCCCGCATTTCCCCGAGGGGGAGAATGTGAAAGTGCGAATGCACGGTTGTCGGCCCGCTTGCGGCGCTTGCGCTCGGCCCCCCGCAGCCCACCGCCTCGCCGCCTTCTCTTCCATCTCTTCCATCGGGTTTGTAGTATCACGTACACCCCTGTACACCACGCAGTTATCAAGCCGCTATAACGCCGCTGAGTCGCCAACGCACGCCGCTGACGACGTAGTTTGAATGCATTAAAGATATAAGGCGCGTCATTAACACTGATATCAGCGTCGCGTCCGTGGCTTGGTCGGTAGAGCGTCGCGCTGCGGCCGCAAAGTCCTCGGATCGAAACCTGGCGCCGGATGCTGTTTCTTGCTTAAATATAGAGGAGCACTGCGGACGCCGACGCCGCCGACGCCGGCGGTGGATGGTTTGGACGCCGCCGCCACCGACGCCGATGGTGGATGGACGCCGCCGCCGATGGTGGATGGGCGCCGCCGCCACCGACGCCGCCGACGCCGGCGGTGGATGGTTGGGGTCGCTTATAAAGACGCCGGCGGTGGATGGTTTGGGGTCGCTTATAAAGTCGCACTTTATAAGCGACCCCAAAACCATCCACCGCCGGCGTCGGCGGCGGCGGCGGCGTCGGCGTCCGCAGTGCTCCTTTATATTTAAGCAAGAAACAGCATCAGGCGCCAGGTTTCGATCCGAGGACTTTGCGGCCGCAGCGCAGCTACCTCTGCGCGTAGGTCCGCCGAAGGGTTGAAGCTTGCTCCGACAGGGGACGCCACTCGTTTGGCCGGGATGTTCGCTGGCTCACCGTCTTCGCTGGCTTGGTCACCGGGGTCGCTAGGCCTAACGGGTGACGCCGCAGCCACACACAGATTGCAGACGAACGGCTGCTCACCGGATATCAAACGCTGCAGTTCTTCGTCCGGAAGAACAATGCACTTTCCGTGCGCAGGGCGTTTACACGCAGAACATCGAAAAAGACATCCCCCTCGCGAGGGGCACGATCAAATGCACAGCATTTCCGAGAGGGTGCGCCGGCAAGTCGTATCTCTCGATCGCGGGACCCGTGTCGCCATCTTTCGGAGGCGCGGGACAACTTGTGGCGCTTTCGAAACAAACCAGAAATGAGTGAAGGATATAAGGCGCGTTCGGTGCATCGAAATCCGTGTCGGTTTCGTGGCTCGGTCGGTAGTGCGCCGGGCACTTTGCGTTCCGCCCGCGGCGTCATGGGTTCGAAACCGGGCGCGCGGACTACAACAAGGCGCGCCTGCGGACTACGACAAGGCGCGCCTGCGTACTACGACAAGGCACGCCAACGCCGCGTGACATTGTGAGTTACTAAAATGCTATGCATTTAAAAGGAAAAGAAATGGACTGGGGATATTATTGAGCCCAGCTAGGGGCTCACCGGCATACAACCTAGTCCGGGGGGATCGGGAGGAGGGGGGATGAAAGATTAGAGGAGAAAAGGGGTGATGAAAGAGATGGGTCTCGCTCCCGCCGCTCGGGCGCTCCGATTGCTTGCAGCGCCCTCTGTGCAGCGCTGTGCGTGCATCAGCGGCGCCGACACGCCTCCTCATAGAGAAGGCGCGCGGACGGCAGACTAGCTCATATTCTAGGGACCATACATAGAGTTTCTTAGTAAGTAAAATATACTGTAAGAAACTATGCAGCATAGCCGCTATGGTGAACTAGAAGTATTCTAGTTCCCTATAATAGCCGCCGTAAGGCGCTGCCGCGCGTCGGCCGAGTCGGAAGCGCGGCGGCGCGGCTCCTACACGCGAGACGGGTGGCTTTCCCGCAGCAATCCGGATAACAAGATGGCGGACGGTCGCGCAACTCTTATAGCCCCCTGCGGGAGCTATATATAGAGGAACTCTACGCTGGGTAACTTCGCCGCGCAATCTCTAGTATGCGCCATGAGTGAAACCCTCCGCCCCCGCTCCCTCCCCCTGCCTCTGCCTCCGACGCCTTGGGAGTTTGTTGTCTCGCACGCCACGAAAGAACCGTTGGCTGGTAGAGCTAGAAAGCTTTGCTTTAAAAGAAAACGTGGCGTTAAACAGTCGTGGACGAAGACAAGATGGGACGGAAACAGACGCCCGTATCCATCGTATCTTTCCTTCGTCGAAAAGCGTTAGGATTCTTTTTTTTTCGTCAGCTACTACTTTCGCGATGGCATATCACCCGCTCAGTCATGTTTTACTTTGACTTCAGCATGACCAACGTCAGGTACGATCACGCACTGTCTGCTCTTTCAACAAGCACGCAGTTGCCACGGCCCATGGCCACCACAGAACAGGAAGGATTTCGGCTGCCTCGTAGCTCCTCTTAATGCACAGCGAAGAAAGCAAATCCCCAAAATGGTTAAAAATCCAATTGTCATGCAAAACCCACGCCAGAAGCTATGTTCTTCCTATAACCTTCCTGACGCACAGATTGCCGGTTTGCAGTTTCCTTCCACTAAGAAACTCTATGGGGATGACTGAGTTTACATGAAGAAAGAATACTAAAGAACACCCGTTGAACGCACACAAAAGTGCTGCTTTGACGGCCGCTATTCTGGCGCTTTGTTCCTCAGTCTCGACATAGATGCCACGTCTGCTCGACTGTCTCTTTGTGCCCTTAAGAATTCAGTGCAAGCGTAATGAGGAATCCAATCATACATTAGTTATAGCTACACAGCAGGCGGCAAACCCTCAAGAAAAGGCAAAATTTCATGAAACACGGCCTTCATAGCCTTTGTTCTCGCTTGTGATAACTACGTTTAGAAGTGTTAAACCTGGGCACACTTTAGCAACAAAGCTGTTAACTTTACCTTGGTTCATCTACGTTCGCCTAGAAGATACCAATAAAAAAATCCCGGGCCATCTCTACTAACGTGAAACCTGGGGAGGGGCGAACCATGCAGGGTGCAAGTCTATTCCAAGAGTGTAAGTCTCTCTCTTACCACACGGCGCACTAATTGGGCTCCGGAGGAGCGCCGGTGGGAGAAGCAATCGCGCGCTTGCAGAGGCGGTGGCGCCCTCTCTTGCGTTGAACCGGGTTTATGCAATTTATTGAAAGATAGACTAGCTGTAAGTTGTCTTCGTGTGATCGGCCACAGCAGGCTAAGAAGTATGCTTCACAGAAACAAAACGTGGCGTTTGAAACCAATTTTGAGACAGAATTTAAGAAATGTCTTAATAATGCAATTAAATCCTGGTTATTCCTGATCCTACATTAGCTTACATCATGTTTGTTTATTTTTAACAAGTTTTCTTCATTATACATTTCTTCACAATTGGCATGCAGTCCTCTCCTTGGGTACAGGGAATTCCCTTCAGCTCTACATTGTTTATCCTAGAGTACTGCTCCATCTCAGCGACGTTTTTGTCAGTGCTTCATTCTGAGTCGTTAATGCCTTGTTAGCAGCCACAAGAGTCTTGGTTTCCGCCCAAGCTTCTTCGACAAGAGAGTTAAGATGGGTAACACTAGCTGCCAGACCATCGAGATCAACCTTCATTGACGCGAGATCTGGTGCTGAAGCATCAGCATTAAGTTTGATCTTCGCCTACACTTGTTCAACCATATCAGCCGTCTTACGCTCCAAAATAGCCTCTAGTTCATCAATTCTTCTAGCATGTACGGCAAACGCCACCATAGCGGCACTTTGACAGACACTCGAGACCTGTCAGTAGCAGCAGCAGTGGCGGCAGAACAATTTTGTGGAAAAGCAACTGAATGCTGACCAACCTGTAAAAGCAAAAGAGCTTGAGCCTGCGTTCCTTCCAGTTACCACTGCTGCTGCCAAATGAGCCACGGACGATGCAGTCGCCACTTTTCACCGCGCCGGGTTCAACTGCGCAGCACTCGGCGCAGACAGTCCAGGCAGCGAATCCTTCGGGGTTTGCTTCGCTGGCGGGACGTTTGGTGATGGTGGCCACGTACTACTTCATGGAGCACACGTGGCAGTTGACACTTCGTCCTTGCTTAGCTAGAACGGCGATGGCGGTATTCTGCAAAGCAAAAGAGCTTGAGCCTGCCTTCCTTCCAGTCACCGCTGCTGCTGCCAAAATAATACAAATGCATGCAGATGCATGCAGATATTTCGGGAGTTTATTTTAAGCGCCATTAATATTATAATTACCGCTATGACAGTAGGACAAAGGCCTCTGTTGCAGGAAAACTGAGTGCTTGGCGGAAAGAGAGAGAGAGAGACAGAGAGAGACCTTTAATGCAAATTGTAAAGATCAGCTCTGCTAGCGGCAGGGCTGCCTTCGCCAGAATGGGATAATTACAGTGATGTAGGTTGAATGTGTGAAGTTGTGGCGCCAGCAGTCGTAGGGGATACAAAAATACAATATAAAAATTGGAGAAGCATTAAAATTCTAGAAACAAGATTCGAAAAGAAGTCTGCAAGAGAAAAGTTCAACAAAATGTAAAGGAAATGCTGCAGAGGTAATTCTAGATGCACATAAATTACAAGGAAATCTACAGCTTAGAAATGATAAATTGCCAGGAAATTCAGAAATATTTTTGTGATTACTGTTCCTATGGTCATGTTCACATAGGCGAATTGAGTTCCGTACCCATTCTTACAATACTCAAACGACAACTCAGAATAATGATTAGACAAGTTCATCTTTAGCGGGGGCAACCCTCTGTACAGCGTAGGGTATTCAATAGTGTCCAACGTCACTACTCCGAGCGTGGCTTGTGATTAGAGGTATTCTTCCCAACGTTGGCGCTCATTGAAGTTCCACATCATGTTAGGTGGCCACCGTCGGCTGAGTAATACGACGTGCAAAACCAGATTTGCGCGTCTGTCTGAGCTGTCTCTCAGTCATATACACGACAACTTCTATCATGCAGATATGACTGCTAGCTCGCTAAGCTTGATCGCACACGCAGTGAAATAGCACGTTTTCTGTACTGTAGTGGAAGGGTTGCTGCTCTGCGAGTTCTCATCATGCCACCTGATCATTGGTCAAATAATTTCTCATTTCTAATCAATTTTGAATTGAGACAACTTTTACTTTGGTTTGTTAGCGCGAGCATATCAGAATATGCTTGGTTTTCATTACGATTTTTGGCGTAATGCAGCACCACGTATTGTCGCACGGCCAGTGCGCCCTTAGGCATAACAACAAACCTTACATCATTATAATCACACATGTTAACGTGCTTGTGTGAATGTGCGCGCCTGTGCGTACGTGTGAGTGCATCGCAAAATGGCAGCGTGGATTCACCATCGCAGTTTCGAAGCTACAGTTAGGCTTACGGAACCTAAAGGCTCCGTTTCGGAACCTATGGGTACGGAATCTGAGTACCTGTACGGAACCCATGGTTACAGAACCTATAGGCTCCGTACGACATTTGTATGTGTGCATCGAAATTCTCGTTGGGCGAGTGCTTCGCTCCATTTGAAGGACTTACGCTGCAAGGAAACATTCATCACATTCAGGGTGTGTGCAGAAAAAGAGAAATAACGCCCTCCATACCAACGACAGCTTCGAAGCCGTTAAGGCGCGAGAGTTTGCACTAGATTGCGCCTGCTGGTTAGTGCCAAAAAGTAGGGTGCGCGACGAACGAAAGCCCCTTTGGCGTAACGGTGCCGTCTAATCACAGCGCGACGTAAATAGACCCCGGTAGACAGCCTGAACTATATGCCTGAGCGGCTGCCTCTCGCGCTTCAGTGGCTTTCATTTCTTTGCCTTTCAGGCTTTCTATACTTTCTAATTGGTGGTAAGGACCAAAATCACTAAGCCTTTTTAGCCTGTACTACCGAGTCAATGGAACCTACAGCAGCTCATTAGTGTTATGTTCTCAACGAGCTCGCGTGCCCCGCGTGTCACCGGTCCTTAGTTGTTCCCCCCTTCTTTCGCTTCAGAGTAAATGAATTACTGAACGCCGCTAGACCGTGTCGCGCACTTCAAAGTTCGCGACATCGGGCAATTTTAAGCTCGGCCTAACCTTTTTGGGCCCCTTCTCATTCTTTGGCCCGCGGGAAGCTATGGTGGGAAACTGACAACTCAAGAAAGAACAGGCGAAATGACGGGAACTTTGTGTTCTGCGGCTTGCTTTAATAATAAGCTTGAACAGAATGGCGACGAGAACTGCAAGGTATTTCAAACTGTCGCTTTGCACATGGAGAGTCATACTTCAGGCACAAAGTCGGGGGGGGGGGGTTATCCGCTATGTGAGGGGAAAGGCATATCTAAGCTGACGTGCTCCGAACTTCGTCCTAATGTATGGCGTGAACAGGGTTGGAGAGCAAAGCCGAACAAAGGCATGGAACAAAACACCATTCAATGGGGTGTAGTCTGAAGGAGTACACGAAACAGCACACGTTTGTTTGCAAGTTGCTATTGGGTATACTTTTGAGTTAATTGTCTGAATGAAAATGTGAAGGACTACAGTTTAATTCAAGCAGACACACATGGGGTTGTCCGTCCCGCTGTATATCGTAGAAGCCCCTATTGACAGCAGACGGGAGTTCTGTTAAGTCAGTCTGTTAAGTCACAATTTCACTCTGAACGAACTACGACCAGTGCTACATACGGGAAGACGTCCCCGAACCGGGCTCCGTCGCCTCCGTCAGATGAGGTAGCGTGGTGGTCGAGCGGCTGGCAAAAGTTGCTGCCGTGGTGAAGACGACAAGAAGCCGAAGGCAAACTTCACTTGTTTAGTTCATGACGAAATATAAGCCGAGGCAATACAGGAACAATACTCTTTCGTGCGAGCTTACACTGTAACCCGACAGGGCGACAGCATGAATTCTCTGCTGCGAAACGAATCAAACTACCCGCCGAGAGGGTGGGTTTTGTACACAATGAACATAGCGGCTGCGTGGCTTTCCCAGTGAATTTGTGCACACAGCACGAAAATTGTACAGACACGCATAACACTCTTTCCGAGTTCATGACTCCAGCAGTAGCGGCACTCGTGAAGTCTGTGAGAAGGGGAGCGGAGATCTCGGCTGCAGCCACCGCCTGGCCGCCGCAGCAAACCACTGTAGCAAGACCGCGCTATAATTTTCGCCGCAACACAATTTACTCGTGAAGTTTGAGTAATCTTATCTATTTCGCATTGCTGGGTCTTCTTAAAAACGAAAACAGCTGTGTGTTGAGCACTTTGACCGAATAGCAACGGCACGGGACCTTTCAACGGGTGTCTCCACCATGTACGGAAATGCCGCTGTTTGTTAAAGGGACACGGAAGTGAATTTGTCAAGCTCCCGGTTTTGCTTGCACTGCGTATACTGGCTCAAATTAACTTACTTTTCATTGTTTATCCGGTTGATAAGTCGTTAATTATTTTATAAAGCGGGAAAGAAGAAAAACTACCATGCGCGGTCTGTGGCGGCCGCACCAACTAAAGGCTGTGACGTCGGAAGGAGCTGGCACCGTGATTGGAGGAGGTCCAAGGTTAGCATTCCAACAAGTTTCGGTTTCGGTTCTGTAAAACAACATGCTTGACATCCGACGGCATCGTTGGATAGGCATTCTCGATATCTCAGTAATCGCCGTAGCGCGCTTCTGCCATGTTGTCGACTGTCAAATGCCTAAGATAAACCTCCCAGGACGGCTTGGAATCGTAGAAATCACTAGCCGAGGCATACGCAGTGGATTACGCCCTCGGAGTCAGCGCAGACGCTCAAATGCCATGCGCTTTTCCCGCATATTCGGAGCTTGCCTCCCTCATGCCTGTATCGTAAAAGGCGTGCTCGCACCAGGCCACGGGTGTGCTGATTCAGGCCTGTGCCCACTGCCAGCAAGCAGTCGGTGCTTGTGGCAACAGCAAGCCAACAAGAACTCGCTAGCGCGTCATTGTCAGTCTGCGCGCGTTCTGCGAACTCGCTAGTGGAACAGTGAACGTTACGGCCCAAAAATGGTGAACTCAGTATGGAAAACATCGGCGCAAACGAAAAAATCAACTTACCAAAAAAAGCATGCACCCACGGGGATTAGAAATTCCGATTTGCAAAACAATAATCCTAGCGCCTCAGACCCCTCGGCCAGGAGCCAGCGCTGCCGAAATTGAATATATAAGGTATATAATGTATAACCAGTTTACACTTTTATTTAGTTTTTTATTTCAAGTATTTTATGTGACTCTTTGTTGTATAGCGCTCGTGCAGTAAGCGTCCTCCAAACTTCCACGATATTTCACGTCCAGCAATTGCATTTCTTTGAAGGAAAAGCGTTCGCAGATGTGCGGTCCTGCTGCTGACCACTGTGCTTGTTCAACCAGCGAAATAAAGTGCTTCCTGCTCCCTAGTTTTGCGCTGTATGGTAAAAGTTTCAGTTGATTTTATTTCCTTAGTACCTATATTGACTTCGCTGACTCTTCTCCCTCCTTCAAGTGGCCTTAGATTTTCCTACTAGCGTACCAGTCAGCGAACCGTCGCATGTGCACTTGTGCAGCGCTGTGTGGAGCGTCCTTGACTTGGAGCTAGATACAGTGTACAATCTAACAAAGCAAAGAAAGGCGAGCCGTGCAGTAGCGCAGCCAATTGTCAGCTCATCTCCTCCAGACGTCACACGAAAACGCCACAGAAAATGCGCGAGGGGGCAGAAAGGAGGACAGCATTTTCGAATGGATTTTTCTACTAAATAAATTCGCGTAAATGCACTCAGGGTGGTCGAAACATGGCCTATGGACTCCAGACTACAATTTGCGCTAGTATTCCGGGAATGTTTACAAATGACTTCAGTGTCCCTTTAATCTCCGCCTTGTACTATCGTTCGTTTTACTTGGCCTTGGCAGTTTCACACTCACCTTCCCTTTCTCAATTTGCTCGACAACGTCGGTCTTATCTCGCGTGCGCACGGCGCGGGGCTGGCGGGTTATATATAGCGCCGGACGGCACGGGTGTCGCGTGGCGCGCAGCGTTTGGCTGGCGAGCTAGCCGGACCCAATGGAGGGGAGGGGGCAAAAAATATGCGTTGCTTTTATAAAACTAGGGATTTCAGCTAAAGGTTCGCAAATTACGCGAGAAAGCGCTAACTACAGTAGTTTAAATAGGTTCTTAGCCAACCTGTTTCGTGAAACCGTCTACTAGGCCGGCATTTACCCGCACCACGGTCGTACGACACCCCGTGTATAGGACGCTTTCTCGTGGTCCCTTCAAAGTCGGTTATCGGGGTTTCTATGTGTATACTTTATTCGGTCCAGCGGTTTCGACGAATATTTAAACTGCCTCAAAAAGTTTCAGGCCTCCAATCGCGGTGTCGTTTGGAACGCCATATGTAATTATGCACGGAAACTTCATATTTACAACAGTATTAGTAGTGATATACAAACATTCTAACCGCCTGCTTCAATTCCTGCAGACTTCCTCAGGCACGCACGCTGCAACCGGAACGTGACGCTGGGGGAGGACAAGTGTGCCCCTGCCTATCGGCGAACCCTGGAGCTAGCCAAGACCATAGGCCAGACGCAGGACATTGACCACGGCCTCCGGAGGTCGTGCTGGTAAGCACCGCTGCCCTCTGGAGTCCTAGATGCCGCAATTGCGCTTCCCTAAACTTTTGACGTCGGTGAGATTTTAGCACGTGAACCACAACTGATGATATGTTAACACGGGACCACTAACTAAAGTGAGCACAGGAAATGTTTTTTTCTAGGTCTCCGAATTTCGGGCGCCCATTTATGCCGTGTGTTAGCTCATCAACTATGGGTTTTCGTTCTTCTGTCAGCTCTTTTTGGTGATAAGAAAATCCGCTGTAAGGGCATCATGACTCTCTGCGAACTCGTCAATCTGACAGGTCTCAAATCCGCATGACAGAAGCTGTTGAAAGTGCATAATAATTAGAGCTATGCCCTCGTCTGCAGTGGAGATTATGAGGCCGATCACGATCCTGATCTGTGTTCCACAGTCTCGAAGCCACGTAATCGATCAGGTTCAAAATATCTGGAAGACCGCATGAGACAAACCATGCAGCTTAACAAAGAACGCACAAGACGAGAAAAACCGCACAAGCGAAGTCAGAATCCGAAATCAGTGTACGGCTGTAGTAGTTCCCACTCCCGACCCGCCGCGGTGGCTCAGTGGCTAAGGCGTTGCGCTGCTGAGCACGAGGTCGCGGGTTCGATTCCCGGCCGCGGCGGCCGCTTTTCTGATGGAGGCGAAAAGCAAAAACGCCCGTGTGTACGAGATTTCGGCGCACGTTAAAGATCCCCAGGTGGTCAAAATTAATCGGAGCCCTCCACTACGGCGCGCCTCATCGCCTGCGTTGCGTCGGCGCGTTAAACCCTACAATTAATCAATCAGTTCCCACTCCCTTGCTCGACGTGTTTACAACCACTTGTTCTTAGGGCAAATACCTAGAGGAATGGTGTTTTCGCGTTTTAAACCGTTATTCTGATATTTCGAGGCTCAGAGCCAAGCCTTTCATATGAGCCATGCAGGATGGACGTTTTCTTGTAGAATACAATAAAGCAAGAGCAGTGCGCTACAGCACTTGAGACAGATACCTTTATTACACAATTCACGTCCCAATTCATCAATTCTGTGCACTAGGCAGTGTCGGTGGAGTGTGGGCTAGGGCATGCAGGTACGGCAGTAGCAAGACGCAATGAAGGTGGTTGCCCGCTTTTCACGTAATAATGTGCGAGTAGCGGCCATGACGTCGCGCGAACATTTACAGGCTAAGTAACCCAGCTCTGCCAGGAAAAGAGGCTTTGATGGAAAGTAGTGGGGAGAATGAGTGCTAAGGGTGAGGCTAAGTTTAGCCGGATTTTGCAAGGCTGTTCTATGTGTCTCCCACACTGACAGCGGATCCAAGGGGAAAACGATCTAGGTCGACCTCCGGTACCACTGTTTCCCCAGCCTTGCACCACTAGTGCAAGGTGGCCCAGTTTTTGATCGAATTAGTAGCCCAAAAAGACCTTTAAAAAGGGATAGTCAGCGCTGCGCATGCGCATGCGCGCCTTGTTCTCACTCTGGAGCAGTCGCGAAAGCCACCTTCCCAGTTATAATACCCTATCTGCGATGATGCACCCTTTGATGGCGGCGCAGTTTTTTTTCTTGGTATTTTTGCTAACGCCTCAGAACCAAGCTCAAGCTTCAACAGCTCCGCTGGTAATAAATTACGTCAATTCATATTGTTTTTAGCATCGGGAGATACAAAAGCCCCGCTTGTAGAAAATGTTCAGTCCACCCGTGTGCACGGGTAGAAAATACCCAGAAAGTTGGAGGCCTTTTACAACATTTTTCTTACTTCGAGGTCGTTCACACGCTTTTTAATGCGAACAAGTATATGTCTCGTCCCCAAGTTGTCATTCCCGCGAGGCCGATTTACTCGGCGCCGCTACGGGGCCCCTCCTTGTCACCACCGACGCTTCTTTCACAACTGTTATCACAACGGTTAATCCCCTCGCCCCACGGATGCCTCCTTTAAAAGTTGCGCAGTCGGCTGAAAGCGGCTGTAGCACCTTTATCAGATGATTGCGGAGAATCAAGAGCAGTGAGAATGGGAGTAAAAACGCCGAAATCCACCTCCGCCTCCGCCGCCGAGAATGTAGTCACGGCCGTTACCGCCTCAAATTCCACATGGCCTTCCAGCTGCAGGCCCCTGCCGGGTGATAGCAACTTGCTTCGTTGGAATGCCAGCATAGGCACATAATTCTTCTTTAGCTTGAAAGCCATTTCAAGCGACATGGTCGCGTCGGCGGCGCTCGTTGACCTGCTGGTCATAGTTCTTCTGGCTGAAGAATAATAACAGATCTTAGTCTGGCCGCATATAAAGTCCGTCTCTCTCCTTTCACCGGCGTAGTATTGTCGCGAAGCGGAGGTCTGTTGATGTTTTTTGGTTGTTTTGAGTTCTGTGCCCGCAGCCAAGGCTCTTGCTTCCAAGTGCTTTGTGTGGGGACGGTTCGGACGCGGTGATGCCCTGGCCCCCTTTTTTCTGAGAAACGTCTCTGGCGCGTGTGTTTGCGCTCGGACCGACCGGAGTACGCGACTGTTGAGGGGAGCGAGCCACCCGCCGCGGTGGCTCAGTGGCTAAGGCGTTGCGCTGCTCACGGTTTTCTGATGGAGGCCGCGCGAGATTTCGGCAGTGGCGAAAGCCACCTCTCCGCGCCTCATCCCCCTCGGCGCGTTGCGTGATGCGGCCCGTCTCACCCTTTGGTGGCGGCAGGCCCGCTCTTACCGCGCCGCAGTGCTCCCTCAGAACCCTCGGCTCTGGTTCAAATGACCACCTGTCTTTTCCTCTTTCGAGTTTGTATGCACTACTTTATTCTCAACAGTAATTCTTTTGCCAGAAACGGGCGCCTTCGAGTTTGAACTTTGTGGCTTCCGTGATTGGTTCCTTTTTCCTTTCAAAAATGTGGCTGATTGGAGCTAAGAAGCGTCTCGCCGATTGGCTGCAGAAAGCCTTGTTCCATTAGGTCCGTACGCTGCAGGATGCACTTTTTCCCCCAATACGTCCCCCCCCCCCCCCCCCGGACCGCTTGAAGCGCATATAACGCGGCTCCGCTGGCTATTGCGGCGGCGGCGGGCGGCCTGCACCAGGACTCACTTCAGAAACTCTGCCGCCCGTCGTCGTGCCCTCCCACCGGGAGACCAAGATCCAGTCAGCCATGCCCCGCTAAGTACTCTTGATCTATTGACTGTCTTCCTCATTTAGGTAACAAGTGTAATCGTTGTGATTCTAATGTGCTAAATGTCATCAATGTTACCAGTAAATTAAATCAGTTAAATTTAAAACTTCTTCAACGCCTGGACTGCTTCACTCCGATCGGCATGCCACCGTAGCGGCAGATATTGGACCAAATTACGCCGTTACAGTATTTCCCGCCTAATTATGCGTCAATCCCCGGTGGCCGGTTTATGCGCGCACGCTCTGGGGGTGGAGGGAGGGGCATGCACGCACAGCAGGGCCTAATGCCGCTATCGATGACATACCCGCTGCGGTGGTGGGACATTTAAACGTGGGGGTCTCATGGCTCAATGCACCCTGTCAGCGGTCATCCGCAATCGAGTTATTTGGGCCTGGGTTGGTGTGTCGCTCAGACAATACGATGCGCACTACTGTGCAGCGAAAGGGATGCGCAGCGTGTGTCCGCTCGAATAAAGGCCGTTGTCTTCGAGGAGTTAACTTGATGTGGGACGGACGCACGTCTCTCGTTTGGGGGAAGAAGAGCGGAAACTGAAGAAGCATCATCCCAACAGAAGCGTGAATGGGGGGGAGGGAATCCTCGGAAAGCCGCTGCCACCGCCGTCGCCAGCTCAAGTTTCAGCTGGTGAAGTAGCTGCGAATCCCTCTCGGATGAACAGCAACTGGCCCGCTTGGAACGCCTACATAAGCGTGTATCACTTGTTCAACTTTAAGGGCCTTCAGAGCGACATATTCAAAATCAAATTCAAATGTATCTTTATTTTGTTCTGAAACATACAAATTAATATACAGTTGTGGCTCCCAGAGTCTGACCACTGTAAGGGGACCCTCGATGAGAAATGCACAACGCGAATATGTAAGGCAGCAAAACAAACCAAATAATCATTACCACACCTGGTCAAGACAAAGAAATTCAAATATCAAGAGACATAGTTTTGAGGATCAGCAAACACTGAATTAAACATAAAAGACATAAATAAACAACCGGAAACGAAAATGAACTACAGCAATACAAAATAAAGCATACATGAACAAACACTATTGCAGACAACCATGAAGTGTAAGTGGGATTTTCTATGTTGATGACAACAGAAAATCTTTGAGACGTTTTTTAAACATCGCTATGGATGATGATGGCTTTATGTAGAGAGGGAGGCCATTCCACAAAGTAAATTGCCGCAAAGCACGAAGTTTTGGTGCCGTAATTAGTACGCACAGTAGGTAATAAAAAGTTGGCGTTTGCTGCAAACCTGGTGAAAAGACTTGTCTTTAAGCGAACAAGATCGATGGCATTGTATGAAATGTAACAGTGAAGTAACTTCTAAAAATAAATATGCCTAAGTTATAGTTAAATAATTGATTTACTTGTAATATCTTATTCTCACGCAACAGAGGCGGACCTGAAGGACGATATGATTAACGTGTGATAATGCGAATGGATTGATTCTGGATGTGTTAGACTGATGAGATATAGGAAGAATATGCGTTACACCAGGAGGCGATGCCATAATTGAAATGACTTTGTATAAAAGCGAAATACAATGATAGCAGTGCATGACGAAAAAAAAAACGTCCGTGCCTTCAATATTGCGCGGATGCAAAATGCTCAAGTTGCGAAAAAGGAAAACAAAACGTAAGGCTAGGGTCGAGTTCGATGCCAAGAAATTATGAATGTTCGAAAGGAGAAATGGTGTGAGATCCGAGCATTATTTCGGGGAGGGTGCTTGTCTGCCTTTTGGAAGTCCTGAAAACTATGAATTGATTTTTTTGTGGGTAACTAAGTAATTGTCGCTACACCAGTTATCGACGCTATTGAGCACACTATTCAGCTTGGAAGTAAGAGAAGTTATCGATTTATCGCATAAAGATATTGTGGTATTACGGCATATAGGCCACAATGAAAGGAATGAAGTAAATTTGGAAGGTCATCAATACAGTTAAACCTGGATGTAACGAACCTCCATGAAACGAATTTCTGGATTTAAAGAAGTTTTTCTATTCCCCATTGCCACCCCCTTTGACGCCCATGTGTTTGCTACCTGTATGTACCGAAGACGTTTCGACGGTTAACATTGAGGTAACGAGTTCGCCACGCTAATGAGTCACAGGTTTTGGCACTTTTTGAGAAAAATCGCCCGCACAGATGCACTAATTTAGCGAATTTCACCCGCACAGCAGACTACCTTCCGTTTCCACGTGTGAGTACGGTGCCGGCTAGGTGCTAGTGCTGCCTGTCGGCGTGTACGCGTGCGTCTCCCTCTTGCTACCTTTGGTATCGGTTCGTCGGTGAGTTGTACTTCCAGAAAACAACTTCTTTTTTGTCTTTTCAAGACAAGCAGGCAATACTCCACAGGCGAGAAAGACGAACGTCGCCGCCCAGCTAGCACCCTCCCACCGATTTCAATGCGGAAAAGAGCATCACGTTCGCGAAAAGACGCCCATTCAAGACAAATTTCGTTCTTGAAGGGCATTTAGGAACCAAAAGTGCTAAACGGAAAAGTGAGACTTGTAACTGCTACGTTTTTATATACTGGGGACAGTGACCTTGGTTATTTGGAAAGCCATGCAGTATCAAAGCTCGTGGGAAAACAGCAGGTGCAAATCAAGCAGTTTTTCACTCCGAAATAAATCCTTGAAGAGTGAGTTTACCGAGGTCACTGATCACTAGTATTTTGGTTTCGTCTCTACTGCATTCCCGAGAACGTTAACTCAAAACCTGCATGTAACGAAAACCTGCGTGTAACGAAAAATTGGCAACTTTTTTCAACATCGTTATATCCAGGTTTACTGGTATATAAAATTAAGAGCAGTGGACCCAAAATGGAACCCTGGGGTACGCCTTGGTTAAATGTTATGGTTTCAGAGAAGGTATCAGCTACACGTACAGTGTACTGCCTGTTTAGCAAATAACTTTTGAATCATGTTATAGTGGCGCTGGTACCCCATATGCTTCTAAATTCTTGAAAAAATTCCTGTGAATATTCGCATCAAATGCTTTGCTGAAATCTAAAAAACTGAACCCACAAAATGTCCGTGTCGAGTGATTTTTTATATAGTCTGTTAAGGAAAGTAAGGCTACGTTAGTAGAACGCCCCAATCGTAAACCAAAGTGGCAATCAGAGAGGCGATTTAATACATGTAAATAGCTATTAGGCGTTTCGCAAATAAATTCTCAAATAATTTACTAATGGTGTGAAGAATGAAGATGGGACAATAATTAGAAAATAACAGCTGGTGGCACTTTTTAAAGATGGGTATGACCTTCCCTTTTTTATGGAGGAAGGAAGAACATTGGTTTGAAGATAATGTTTATTATGTTACTGAGCATGTCGGCAATGAGATCAGCAACCAATTTTAAATGACGTGTGGATATCTTATCCAGGCCAGCACTTGCATTTTTGATAGCAGAAGGCGTGGCAAATACTTCGTTTGCTGTAAACGGTGAATGAAAGAATGACTGGCTAGCACGCTGGATGTTATGGCACACATTTATATTCTGACGGGTGTGTGTGTAACAAAAGGAAAAGTATTCACTGAAAGCACTAGCAATGTGAATGGGTTGATACAAATTTATGCCATTGTGGATAATTTTGGTTATAGCAGCGCTAGTTGTAGATGTGTTAAGGAAGTGGTTCAATAGATCTTGCTGCTTTTAAGATTTGTTTTTGTGTTTAGTGAATTCGCGTTCATTGCAACGCTTTTTTTGCTGTTTTTACTAGATTGTTTCAAAGGGAACCAGTACTTTTTATAACGCAGCGGAAGCTTAGTGTTAAGGGATAGCCTTTTTGTTTTTATTTTTTCTAAAGGTTATCGTTTTTTTCTGATACTTTCTAAGCCTAATTAGTCATCCGAGGGTTATCCCTGGTGTTTATATTTCCTTTTACATTTGACCGTGTTTGTGATTAAAGATACCGCCGCCCTTAAAATAACGAAGAAAACTGCTGCAGAGAGTTCGTAAGCATCACACAGAGAATCAACTGTCGACCACTTAATTTCTGTGATGGCTTCTATAAACTTGTCAATCAAACAGGGATGTGGAGTACAGCCTCCAAAAATTTTAATAATATAGCGGGAGCGACGACCCCTCTGCACGTCAGCGCCTTATCGGGGCGTTCACCGGCAAAATAGGCGAGGATACGCGCACGCGCATAGAAGTATCTCTTGTGGGAGCGTCGTCTGCTCCGCTGTTCTTCTCAGGGCAAGACACCCCCTGTTTTTCTTATCTTGCAAGGCCATTTTGCTACCGCCAATTGTAGCTAAGCAGCAGCATGGAGCCCAAAGTTGTTCAGATGCAGTGGAGGGGGGTGTACCACCCTCAAGGAAACAGTGTAGCAGACGACACTCATACAGCAGATAGACCTATGCGCCTGCGCGTACTCTCCCCTATTTCGCTGCTGAATACCGTGATAACTCGCTGACATGCCGGTGGTCGTCGCTCCCTCTATATTATTAAAAAAATTGGGAAGCTGTGCATAGTGTTTCTACATGGCGCTTCAGTGTCAAAGGTAAGAAAAATAGGAAAATGCTCAGTTACGTCAACGTCCACCACGGCAGACAGGGAGGGAGGCGTTATATTACATAATGCGTGATCTATGAGTGTGCACTAACCCTGTGACGTGCATCTGGTGGGGACAATAGTCGAGGATTCAAGACCAAATCCTGAAAAGCAATCACTGTAAGCAGAGTACAAGTTGGAATGAGTGTCGAACAAGTTAATATTGCTATCATCTAATAAAAGAATGTCCTTATTTTCAACAGTTAATTCTTTGACGGAAACATTCGTTGAAGACAACGTTGACGACAGCTATAGGTTTCGTGCCCACAGTGATGACATGTCCGTTGTGTTGGCGTGAGGTATAAACGCGGCCGTCAAACAGCCCAATACGACCGGCCCGGTGTCCTCAGTGGTAGAGTGAATTGGGTTGTAATACACAAACAGTAAGATGCCTACGACGCGGAAGGGAGACAGCTCTACGTTCTTCCGCTCCGATCTTCCCAAATTTTATTCCGGTAATTGGCCAGGAAGCATGCTCAATCGTAAGTTACAAACAAACGTATTTTGTTTCACCCACTCTGCGGAGGACGTGCAGCTTGGCAGGTCATCCTTCTTTGCAGATTGGAAGGGCACTGAATTTTTTTCTTAGTTTCCAACACCCTAATTTGTAGCTTTACAGCCATGTTGGCAAAAGTGGGTTGAAATAATGAACACCCTTCTTGTGGGCGTTGAAAAAAAGCGTAGAATAGGGGTTTGGTAGTTAGTAAAATTTCATGAGTTATTGAACATTATAATCACCTCAATATTAAAAAGCTTTATCAAATCCAAATGCTGACTGCATATGCTCACATTAAAATGAATAATTCCCAAATTACCGCTAAAATGCCTGATGTTTGCGACAAGCCCGCCGATGCTATCAGAAGACTTTCCTCTGCTGGCTATAAAAGCAAGAAAAGCAGATATATTTTTAAATATTGTGTACTCCCTCTCCCCAAGAATCCCGCTTGTTCCTTGCTCAAGTCATTTGTGGCCCAAGTGTGACTTGTGCGTGTTGAATGTACTTGTATGTCATGCTGCGCGTTCAGCCGATCCACATTTTCACGTGTAGTAGAGCTACGCTGCCCCACACCCTTTATTTTAAGGTGTTAAGAACCTCACTGCGTTATTTCACGGTGTTCACAAGCACATCCTTGCGCCCTTTCTTAGCCAACGTACACTTTTAAAGGTGTGTTCATAGGATAAGATTTTGCACACCCTTTTCGGCCAGAACGGTGCAAAAATATTCGCTGTGGAAGCTATGTTTTTTTGTGCTTTTCTGAATGTAATCGCTTTATTGGTATGCATTTAGTATTTGTGTTGTTGGATGTTCCTTCTTTATATTGTATTTACCTTGTACCTACCCGCGAACGTCTCGTTAGAAACTGCAGTATCGTCAAGTAGAAATAATCATAAACAAAATTCACTTAAAAGTGTTATCTCTCGCTCTAAACCCTCTTCGGAAAATTTTAAAAGGCGCGTTACGGGCTCTGAGTATAAAAGGAACTGGTTGACGGGAATGAAACCTACTTGCCTACCTTGAATTGTTTCATCTCTCCCCCCAACCCCTTCTACAACGCAGGCGTTCAGCGAGTTCGTGCGAGTGCAAGAGCTTCCACGTGGAGCGGGAGTGCGGCGACCGGGCGAGCGCCTTCTTTCGCCCGCCACATGCAGCGCATCTCGGGCCCGCTCATGGAAAGACCACTGCGCGGCACTACGCCACGAGGGTGGCTGCGACAACTTCGCTCCTCCGGGGCTTCGCACACTGGGCCGCCACACCGACCCTCGTGTCACACCCACTGGCCACTTCTTTCTGACCACCCTCCTAGTAGCCATGGTGGCACGGTTATCTCTGCAAGCGGGAAATAAGTGAAGCATGTAGTTCACACCACCAGACGGCGGTGGAAGACAACTCGGCGTGTTTCGTAAACATTCGCCGTAGCGTTGCGTTGTTTTTCAAGTCTGAGCTAATCCTGCTCGCGTTGAACACATGTGCGGATAACGGCGCGTTTTCGCACGCGTTTTCCCTCTCCGGAAAGCGGACCGACAGCCGTCAGAAACCCTAATGAAGAGTGCCGTGCCGGTTTTCGGAAGGGATAAAACCCGTGCGGAAATGCACATATGCAGAGGCACAATGCTCTCGGTATTGAAAGGGAGAAAACATATATGCGGAGAGCGAACGCGTTTTCGCGCAAATTGTTTGCCTGTACGAAACCGGTTCGCCAGCGTACAAAGAACCCGACCGCTTTCTGGAGAAGGAAGCGCGTGCGTGTTTTACTTCACCTTGCCAGCAAGTTACGGTGCATATGCCACCTGCTTTTAATCGTGGTTGTTGTGCGCTGTTTGTCACCCTTCTCACTGCGGACAGATTTGCAGATTGGTGTGATAATGCTCAAACATTTTGTCCAGCCTGACGAGGCGGGTGGGACATCACATCAAGTGACACCTTGTAAAAACGTAACGGACCGCACTATCTGAATGTTGTTATCGGTATTCTTCTCACATCGCGCAATTGAGTAACAACAGAATCACTACGTAATGTGAACCACGGAATTCTCGCGCACGCATGTGAAGCAGGTAATTCCAAAGGTTCAATCTCAACGGAGTTGCGACGAGTAATCGTGGCAATGTTCCATCAAGAGGTGGCAGCCATTTTATCGTGACATTTTGCATTGTCTTTCTGCCGCACTGCTGGCGCAAAGAAGGAATTAGATGACGCCTAACGCCCCTGTGTATGAAGGCACCGAATGCACAAGAAGGAAATTAAAATTAAGGCCCTGACACCTCCAAAGGACTTGCTTATCACGTAACGTAAAAAGCATCGTTAATTGTTTTATGGAAGAGGTTTATTGAATGATTTATTGTGGCGTTTACCGCACCGAAGCCACGCCAGGGCAATGAGGCGCGTCGCAGTGTAGGGCTCCGGTATATGTAGACCACCTGGGTCCTTTACATGCGCCCAAATTTGGACAAACGGGCGTTTTCGCTTTTCGCCTCCGTAAGAAACGCTGCCTCCGCGGCCGGGAGAGAACCCGCCTCCTTGGGCTCAGCAGCACAACACATTATCCACTGGGCAACCGCGGCGTGTTTTTTTAAGACGTGGCAAATATCGCAGAGCATAAAGGCAGCTGATGGGTCTATTTAATACTAACAAGAACAGGGGTTGACTCGCCGTGATCCCTGTTGTGGAGAAATAACAACTCCGGTCCTCGTTTTGCGGATAACCCACCTGCACAGATAGGGTACATTATAACGCCGCTCAGGAGGCTCAAGAGCCGCCATTATCCTCCATCTTCTTATTTACCACTGCCCGTTATGATTTATATTGTTATTATTATTATTATTATTATTATTATTATTATTAAACTGTTTACTGTCATTTTGTTCGTCTTATCATTTGTTTCTACACTCTTGCCGTTGTTTTGTTGTATTACTGTCAAACTTGTTGCTGCTGCCTGTCGTGTGGCCTTTACGACAGCAGAGCAACATAGGCATCGTCTTTTTTTTATTTTTTTACTGTACCAGGCTTCGCCTGTGCTTTATTTCTGTGATTTTCACTAGTTTCAATTTGTGCTGTCTTGTCGCTTGTTTGTTTCTTGCTATATGTTGTTGTATTTGTTTTTACGTAACTATCCGTGCGCCAGCACTTCAGGCCTCTGGCTGTTCCTGGGCACGTAAATAAACATTCTTGATTAATTGATTGTTGTTGTTGTTATGTATATTATTATTATTATATATTATTATTAATATTATTATTATTATTTGGCCGGCAACCCACTTATTGGATTGGTCAAGACGAATTAAGTTTGGTCAGCGAGTATTTATTTACTTATTTATTTATTCCATACCCTCAGGGCCAGGGGCATTACAGAGGGGAGTGGGGGATAACAAAATTATTGGAAGAATATCAGCAAGTAATAATATGATAACAATAGCTCTTTACACAACAGTGCAGACACTGCGATAGTTATATCAACAGCTCCTTGCTTAAGGAAGCAGGCTTTGCAAAGTTTGGCTGTAAACACTCATATAACCCAGCTTTACTCCAACAGATCGATACTGCACAAATTTGGCTGGCGACAATACAATACAACGGACCTTCACCTGAGAAGGCTAAATAACAAATAAACACTGTCCAGTCAGGGAAAGTAAAAAAACATAACGGCATACACATTCTCACTCAAACAGTCTAGAAACTGCACAGCCTAAAAGCCACGACGTCCAAGATTCTTCAGCAACTACATGTGGCAGTTGATTCCATTCAACAGATGTGCTCGGTACAAATGAATCGTGAAAACACTTTGTATGAGAAAACGGAATTGCCGACTTTGTAGCGATGATCAACGCGCGCTGACAGGTGAGGACGAAGAGAGAATACAAAAGTATTCTCTCTTCGTTTCGCAGTACACAAGTCTGTCCTTTCGTCCTCGTCTTGTTAGCGCGTTTGATCTCATTATGTGTCAAACAGGCCCAAACCTGTCCCTCTCGGTAATGTATTCTTTAGCCAAGAATGATATATTTTGTGGAAATAGGCACAAACGCGATATTAGCCAGCGATGCTCGACTAGCGGAAGAGATAAAGTCGTTTTCCTTGTGGTGACGCTGGACGTGCGATGATAATTCGAAAGTATGAAGCGACAGGAACGATTTTGAACCGCCTGCAATTCGTCGGCGAGCGATGCAATACCAGGATGCCAAACAGCAGCCGCATATTCCAATTTCGAACGAACCAAAGTTTTATAGAGAATATGTTTCAAAGAGCTAGGTGAAGAATTAAAGTTCCTACGAATATATACTAACATACTGTCGGCATTACTTAAAACATAATCTATGTGAGGTTTCCATGATAAGTAAGAGGACACTATAACACCTAAATATTTGTACGACGGCACGATTTCAAGACAAACATTGTTTAGTGAGTATTCGGGAGGTGTAGTGTTAACTCGGGAAATGCGCATGATTTTACACTTTTTAATATTAAGTTCCATTTTCCATAATTCACACCCATCTGAAATACTGTCAATATCTGATTGCAGAATTTGGACGTCGTTGTTGTTAGTTATTTGCCTGTAAATAACACAATCATCGGCAAAAAGACTGACAGATGAGCTGATGTTATTTGGAAGGTCATTTATATACATTAAAAATAAAAAAAGGCCCCAGGACACATCCTAGGGGTACACCTAAATGAACTGGAGAAGGATGCGATTCTGTATTGTTCACACTTACGAACTGATATCGGTTAGTCAAAAAGGAACGCAACCACGCAAGTATATTATCAACTACCTTTAGTTTAGAAAGCTTTATAAATATAAATCATGCGGAGCCGAATCAAACGCCTTAGAAAAATCTAGGAATATACAGTCTGTAAAGCATCCACGATCCAGCGCCGAGTGTACATCATGAGTGAAACAGACTAGCTGGGTCTCACAAGAATATTTCTTTCTAAAACCATGCTGCGCTGGGCTGAAAAATGAATTGGACTCCAAGAAATTTACAATGTTGCTATAAATGACATGTTCCATTATTTTACACGGAATACTAGTTAATGACACAGGCCTGTAGTTACTAGGAGAACTTCGATCACCAGATTTGTAAAGCGGTGTAATTTTTCCAATTTTCCAGTCATGAGGGATGCAACTAGTCTTAAGCGACTGAGTGAAAAACTTTGTAAAAACGATAGAACTGCAATATTTAGTGTTGATGAGGAATTTTTAGTTTATATTGTCAACACCACATGACGACGAAATTTTAAGTTTTTCTAGTATACGGGTAATACCTAGTGTCGAAGGCAATGGGTTCCACTTGACAAAAATTGAAGCATACGCTGTCTGGAAAAGTAGCCGCACAGCCGGTAAAGTGGTCAGCAGTAAATGCAGCATTGAAACAATCAGCACACTCATTAGAAGGAATTGCCACACCGTCTGTGGTCTTAACGTTTATAGTACAAGTATCACGTTTGTTTACAATATTCCAAAATTGCTTAGGGTTGTTAATTAATAAGGACGGCAAAGTTTCCGTGAAAAATAAATTCTTCGCATTTTTTAATTCAGTCCTGTAATTAGAGGCTGCTAATTTATATGCATCCCATCGAAGCGCTGAGTTTTGAGCTTTGGCTGAGCGAAACAAACGCTTTTTCTTGTTAGACAATCTTTTTAGATGCTTAGTAAACCAAGGGCTCTCCTTGCTAGAGGTGATAGTTATGACGGGTATAAACCCTCCGATAAGAGCAACTACCTTCTCCTTGTACAAAATCCAATTTGTGTCGACTGTCCGGTTTGGGAATCTTTGCAAGTAATTGTCCAGGAATATAGAAAGTATCGAAGTCGGCTCGCTTATAGTCCCTTATTTGTTTTGCATGCGTGCGGTGGTGAAGGACAGGCATGTTTACCAAAAAATGGAGAGCCAAATAATGGAGTATAATAATAACCAAATGATGGAGTATAATTAAAGACGAAAACTGGAGAGCGGCAGGTAAGATTCAGAGCGGCCGGAAAGATTCAGTTTGAAAAGTAAAAAAGAGGAAAACGAGCTGGAATTAAAAAAAGAAATTCAAACCATCCGACCAGAGATACCGCGACCTCCCCGATCCTCCTTGTCCGCATTACTTAGAATTTTGGGTAAGCGTGGCACCCCACAGGGGTCCGTCTTATCCCTATTTCTGTTTATTGTGGCCATGATTAAATTATCTCCCCTAAAACAACACATCCCTGACGTGCATCACAGCCTCTACGCTGATGATATAACAATCTGGACCGCCGGAACCAGGTACGCAGTGATTCAAGAAAGACTACAAGAGGCTGCCACAATTGTTAAAAACTGCGTCTCCTCACGCGGACTCGCGTGTTCGCCTCAGAAATTCGACATCCCTTTCTTCAGACTCGCCGCTTCCGATCGGAGGCCGAGGAATGATCCGGATACACAAGTTCAGCTACAGGAAAGACTCATACCTCGAACAGAGTGTATCTGCATTCTCGGTGTGCGAATACAGGAAACGAGTACCAATACGGTCACTATACAGGCCCTGCAACACGGCTACCCAAATTAGCAGGCCAATAGCAAGAATAGACAAACAGACACCATGGGCTCAAAGAGGGCAGTGTCCTATGTTAGATGTTCTCCACATGTCCTATGCAGACAAACACCAAAAAATATTTTTCTTTGTGACGACTCACGCGGGCATCAAAGTGTCGCCCTTTTACCAAAAAATCACCAAGAGAAACAGCTGGCCCGAGCCATGGCACTTGACAAGCAGTTTCACTCCAACTAAGAGGAATTCTACGGTAATAATGGCATTTCCTCAACGACGAGCGGCAGGGGCTGCAGTAAACCCTCAGGAAAATACGGTCGCATCATGCTCCGTCGAAGAGAATAATCCCCGAAATTGGGGAATAGGTAGACACCACTGTGGCTGTTGCGGGGACGTCGGCCACGACCATTTTCTCCGACTCCAATACCGCCCTACGAAATTATGGACGAGGAAGAATACCCAAAACTGCAGGCAAGATAATCCAAAACAACCAATCATACCCTCACGACATATTCGTTTGATATAGACACCAGCGCACTCGTCTCTCCTGGGAAACGAGATGGCACACGACTCAGATACCAGGCCGACTTCGAAGACGACGACCCGTCATCGATCGGGAGGGGGGACAGGCTGCCTTCATATGAAGAAATTACCCAGAATTATAGATTGGGCCGACGCACACGCTCAGCCGCTCATCGAACACTCAGCAGAAGGCAATCAATCGGTTACATGGCGCAGCATACAATCGAACACCTTCCCACACCCCACCCCGTGCCACCGCAACTTTCCAGATACATACACAGATCAGTGCAAATGGTGCGGCGCAGCAGCCACCACGCTTCAACACATGGTTTGAACGTGTCCCAGTAAACCAGAGACACCCACACCAGGTGTACGCATTCCAAGACACTAGGAAGAGGAGGCCGGGCTGCTTAGCTCCCAACCCGACGTCCAAACAGAAGTCGTCCACCTAGATGAAGACGCCGCCAGAGCCCATGGGTTCCTCACCGTGGTACGAAGGGCCAAGCACATTGCCACTCCCAAGCAGTGACTCCGTGTTAACAGAGACGACACTGTAGTTTGTCATCATCATCATCAACCGCATGACTAGCTTAGCAGCAGCGTTGGGATAACACATTAGGCCAACTTCCGGTTTGCAAACCACAAAGGGAAAACACACACAGTATGCATTGGCCTCCGGAATGGCGAAATTTGTGAGCGCACCTCACATATCAAGGGTCGCCTGTTATCAAATGGTGAAGATCGTCATTTAGCGTGGTATTTGTTTACCTGCATGCTAGGTTTATGGGTGTTTTCAGTGCGTTCTTGTTACTTGATTTGCAGTCGCTACGGATGTTAACGCCACCGCATTTTTATGACATCGTGCTATGATTAGCTATCTAATGTAGATGAAAGGCGGTTTTACTGATGGTGGTTACTACTATTGGGAATGGTAACCTTACACAGAAGCTAACGAACGTGCCCATTTTCGTGTGCAGCAAGACATTCGTCCTGTGCTATCACAAATAAAAACTGTTCTGGTGTGTCTGTGCAATTAGTTTATAAATTTAGTAGAAAAAGAAACCACTCTGATGTCTGATTCCACCTGAGGGCCCAATCTACTCACCCAAAGTGGCAAGAGTGTTTACAACCAGATGAGGGTAGTTCACACAACATCGCCACTTACACCCTTTGAATGAAGCCTTCTTAGGAAAGGCTGAGTACTGTCTGCATCGCAAGATTCGGATCTTGCGTGGGCGTGCTTATGATCAGGCATTGCCAGTGGGGCACAAGCTGCGATATTATAGTAAGTCATTCATATCTGCTACATATCGACCGCTTGCGAGGGACCCCGGACCGAGCACCCATTCGGCCTGTTTTAGCGGCTGCGGCAACACTGCCGATCGCTCATGTCGTTGATGCTCTAGCTGTAGGAGGAGCTCGAGCTCTGTTTAACAGACTGAACGATCTTTGAATCCAGGAGCGTTAGTAAAGCACTGGGGAAACGTTATTACGTAATATCCACGTAATAATGTTGTCCTTATTGTTAGAGCTATTTTGTGTTGAAAGGTGCAAGAGTAAGTTTCGGTTCAAGTGTCTCTGTTCACTTCGTAAACACGTTGGTTTTCTTGGACAAGTGTATAGATGTTGACTCGAAGTAACCCTGACCAAACTTCAATGACCATGAAGTCAAAATGCTTGTAGCATTTGTTTACAAAAAAGATATACCAAAATAAAGTCATGTGCTCAAGGCGTACGTGTTCGCAATTTCTACTATTAAAGGAAAACAAAAAGAGGACATTGTAGCTTGTAGCTTTTTACTTCAATAAGCAGCTAAATGGTAGGCTCATAAAGATCAATAACCAAAATTGGAGGACGCCGAGCTTTGCCTTTACGCAGTGCTTTACTTTGTGTTCCATCGCCGGCAGCATGCGGAGATGGCCCACTGTGCCCGTGCCATGAAGACCCGTACTAACTCAAATGTATCTCCAAGGCGAAAAAATGAAGTGCTCTGTTCTGCAAAAAAAGCATTGTTTTTGTTGGTAGCCCTTGCTGCAGTTGTTTTCCGGTCAAGAAATTGCCTGCCGCTGCAAAGAAGAAATAAAAATACACTTCTGGTACGTGCGATTTGAACCAGGGTCTGCACGCTACCAGCACGATGCTCCACCAACTTTGCCATCGGTAGTCTGGAAATATGTAGTGACGTCACCACACACTACCGCTTCTCCCGCCGGGTCGATCTACTGGCGGACCAGCAAGTGGATAACAGCAAAGCTCGCGGTTGGTGCGTACGGCAAACAACTGCTTTCCCCAACCTATCCCGCCTAACCAACGTGCACCCAAGCCTCCACCTAACCGCGACCTGCCACCTGTGGACAGAACACGGCACCCTATCCCCGCCTTCAGGATTACTTCATTCACATCACTTGTGGGCAGCTCTGGGGGAGCGCGCTCTGCTGCTCCCGTTCAGACTGTCATGACCGCTTAATCGGTAGGGCCATAGAGGTCGACGGTGAGTGGATATGCCACTGGCTTCAAACGAGACCTGAGTGGCATTAACCACAATTAAGTTTTCTCTCTCTCTCTATCTCTCTCTCTCTCTCTATCTATATATTAAATATATATATATATATATCCATATATTTATATATACCATGTAGACAACCCATGTAGTCCGAGTGGCACTGTGCAATCACCCCCAAGTACAGGAAACAAAAAATACCTTAACATAAATACCCGAGAAAATGGTGGGGAAACAGCCCCGCCGTAGCGTAGTGGTTATCGCACAATACCGGTATTCTGGAGGTTGTGGGTTCGGATCCCACACGGCGGGCATTTTTTCACCAATTTCTTTCTGACTCTCTTCATCTGTTTCTATGACCCCCACAACCTCCCCTTTGCTTTCCGAGGTTTTCTTGAATGCCAAACCCTTATTTTCTGCCTTATTCACCAGGCCCCTCATTTCCCATTTTCTGATTCGCTACAGATTAGCGAGGGCCTCTGTTCTGGCAGTCTTGGTGCCAAAGGTAGCTTAAGAGGGTTCAACGCGGGTCTACTACTCGCGACATGTCATAGGCACTCGAGTCACGGCCCGGGGTTTAAAAGAAGGTCCCCTTCACCCCGTGTAGTCCGAGTGGCACCGGCAACCACCCCCAAGTACAGGAAAAAAAAATACCTTAACATAAATACCCGAGAAACTGGTGGGGAAACAGCCCCGCCTGTAGCGTAGTGGTTATCACACCAGACCGGTATTCTGGAGGTCGTGGGTTTGGATCCCACCGGCGGGCATTTTTTCAGCAATTTCTTTCTGACTCAGAAAATTCTTCAGCTGTTTCTTTGACCCACTACAACCTCCCCTTTGCTTCCGAGAATGCTTGACTGCCAAACCCATATTTTCTGTCTTAATATATATATTCCCGGCCGCGGCGGCCGCTTTTCTGATGGAGGCGAAAAGCAAAAACGCCCGTGTGTACGAGATTCGGCGCACGATAAAGATCCCAGGTGTGTCAAAATTAATCCGGAGCCCTCCACTACGGCGCGCCTCATCGCCTGCGTTGCGTCGGCGCGTTAAACCCTACAATCAATCAAATCAATCAATCAATATATATATATATTGAGAGACGTCGACCAGGGGTCCCGGTGAAGCGTTTATTGCAAGGCAATGGTGCAACCGGCTTTGGGGAGAGACCAGCCAAGATGGAGCCCAAAACGAACGCGCCCGTCGGCGAGATGATGATGGTAATGGGAGGGTTGTTGGATGGTGCAGGTTGTGGTGAGATTGACCACTGCAGGACACGATATCCGATAAGACAGACTGTGCTCACACTATTTCCCCCCCGGGCGGCGAGGCGGCCACCTGGCCGAAAGTCAAGGGGATGGAGAGCGGTAGACGAACGGCTTCATACGTGACACGTGCACAATCTCCACGCCGCGGCACCGGCGGTCGGTGACAGCACAAGTAGGAGCTACTAAATAGTTGACTGGAGAGGTACGCTGAAGAACTTTGTAGGGGCCAATAAAGCGGGGCATAAACTTTTCGCACAGTCCTGGTGTACGGAGAGGCGTCGAAAGCAGCACTTCATCTCCCGTATGAAAGGAGACATCTCGGTGAACTGCGTCATAGCGAGATTTTGGGTCGTTCTGGCAGGACTCAGTGCTCAATCGGGCGAGGTTCCGACAATGCGCTAGCCGGGAGAAACAATGATCCAGTGCGTTCTCTGTTGTAGACAACGGGCAGGAAAGAAAGAGGAGTCCAGAACAGAAGGGGGGTGGCGGCCATAAACAAGAAAAAAAAACGGTGAAAATCCGGTGGTACTTTAAACGGCAGTATTGTAGGCGTAGGTTACGAAGGGAAGGATAACGTCCCAATTCTTGTGGTCGGGGTTGATGTAGCAGGAAATCATATCGGAGAGGGTACGGTGGAATCGTTCTGTCAATCCATTCGTCTGAGGGTGATAGCTTGAAGTTGTTTTATGGGCAGTACCCGCCCGATCGAAGGACTTCCTCAAGGACTGCCGAAAGGAATGTTCTGCCACGATCACTTAAAGAGTGCGAGGAGGTCCATGGCGCAAAAAGATAGCTTGGAGGAAAAAATCTGCCACCTCGGAAGCGCAACCCGTACGGAGTGGGGCAGTTTCCGCATACCTGGTCAAATGGTCTACAGCGGTCACGATCCACCGATGACCAGTCGGCGTCAGAGGAAGAGGTCCATACAAGTCGATGCCAACACTGTCAAATGGAGCAGGAAGGCAGGGAAGAGGTTGTAGCATCCCTGCAGAGGCCGAGGTTGGGCGTTTACAAAACTGGCACGAAGGGCATGACGCAAATATTTAGCGACGCTGGCCGAAAGACGCGGCCAAAAGAACCGGCTTTTGATTCGGTCGTACGTCTTGTGGAAAGCAAGATGTCCAGCTGTGGGGTCGTCATGAAAACTTCTAAGATCTGGTTCCGAAGGCAGCGAGGGATGACTGGAACCCATCTGTCGCCGGTGGGGTGATAGTTGAGGCGGTGAAGAGCTCCACCATTCAGAATACAAAATTTGTTTAGTCGTCGGCGGGAGCGTCCGTTGGTTGGTGATTCTGAACCTTCCAGTTGGTCGATGAGTGGTCGGCAGAACGTGTCGTCGCGTTGTAAAGATACAAGGTTAGAAGGGAGAGTTTGTCCGGTGATGTGCAGAGGTGCCATTGGCAATGTTGCGGAATCGGAAGAGGCTAAGGTATCTGGTGGGGATGACTGTGGACAACGGGACAGAGCGTCAGCATCCTTGTGGGTTCTGTCGGACTTGTGACAGAGAAGTCGTACTCCTGTAAACGCAGAATCCAGCGCCAAGACGTCCCGATACATTTTAAGCGACGATAACCAGCAAAGGGCGTGATGGTCTGTTACGACGGAATGCCGCCCATACAAGTAGGGTCGAAATTTTTGCACAGCCCAGACAACGGCAAGGCACTCTTTTTCTGTTATGGTATAGTTCTTTTCAGCAGGGGACAAAGTGCGGCTCGCGTAGGCGACAACACGTTCCGAGGAGGCATCGGTACGTTGGAGAAGGACAGCACCAAGACCATGCCCACTGGCGTCGGTATGAAGAATGGGGGGACGGCCTCGTCAAAATGACATAGTACAGGTCCAGAGGTGAGTGCTTCTTTTAGGGTTTTGAAAGCGGTTTCACAGTCTTCAGTCCAGAGAAATGAGGTCCCGGATGAGAGCAGCTTGTTAAGTGGAGAAGCTATTGTTGCAAAATTACGAATGAATCGTCGAAAGTAGGAAGCAATCCGAGAAAAATGCGGAGTTCTTTTTGGCTAAGAGGCCGGGAAAAATTAAGAACTGCATTGATCTTATCAGGGTCGGGACGGATTCCGTCCTTGCTCACAACATGGCCCAAGACTTTGATGGAAGTACTGGCGAAGTGACATTTTTTGTGTGTTGAGCTGGAGATTGGCTTGGGCTAGACAGGTCAGCACTTCGTCCAAACGTTGAAGATGTTCAGTGAAAGTGGCAGAAAAAATAACAATGTCATCAAGATAACAAAGACAGGTCTTCCATTTCAAGCCACGAAAGGACGCTATCAATCATGCGCTCAAAGGTAGCTGGAGCGTTGCAAAGCCGAACGGCATCACGTTAAACTCGTAGAGTCGTCCGGTGTGGCAAAAGCTGTTTTTTCTTTATCGGCTTCGTTCATGGGTATCTGCCAATATCCCGACCGAAGGTCAAGACTCGAAAAGTACTTTGCGCAATGTAACGTTTCGAGGGCGTCATCGATTCGGGGCATAGGGTAGACATCTTTCCGTGTTATTTTGTTAAGAGCCCGATAGTCAACGCAGAAGCGCACTGAACCGTCTTTCTTGCGGACCAAAACAACCGGCGATGACCAAGAGCTTTCTGAAGGACGAACGATGTCACGCCGAAGCATGTCGTCACGTTCTCTTGGATGATTTTGCGCTCCGACGATGAAACCCGATATGGGCGGCGGCGGATAATGCACGAACCATCAGTGTCTATGCGGTGGGATGCCGCTGATGTGCGTCCAAGCTGAGTGGAATGCGAGTCGAATAAAGTCTTGTGCTTATTAAGTAGGCCCAAGAGTTGTTCCT